>JAJJMA010223871.1:0-22669 GCA_023529015.1 Papaver nudicaule
TCTTAAGCTCCTGCTCAACCGCATGATGGTAATCTGGCGATATTTTCCGCAATCTCTGTCTGAAGGGCTGCGTTTCTGGTTCTATTTTCAGCTAATGTTCTACTACTTCCGGGTTTATGCCAGGCATATCCCCCATCTTCCATGCAAATATGTCTGCGTACTCAATTAGCAACTTATGGAGTGCTTCCTCCTGTTCCCCCCCCCCCCCCCAGCAGAGTTCCAATTTTGATCATCCTGGGCGTCTCCGCGGTACTTTAGTTTACTTCTTTGGTGGGCTCAACTGCGGAGAAAAGTGGCTCTGGTGCTCCTAGGAGGGGAGAACTCTTTAACTGCTATTTGGTATGCGCTTCATCCTTCGTGGCCTTTATTACTTCGACCTCATCTGGGCTCATTCCAGGACAGGATGTGCTCGGCCCTTTCGTGCTCTTTCGTGCGACTGCCAGGATTTCCCTTGCGATATCTGTGAGGTGCTGCTCGATAGCCAGATTTTTGTCTTTCTCCGCTTCTCTCCAGGGACTGGACATTTCATACTCTGGATCGGTGCGGACGTGTATCAGACTTTTTCCTTTTTATTCTTCGAGGTACTCGTCAATGACCATATTCTTACTTTATTCTTTGCGATATTTTCTGCTATTACGCTCCGCACGTTCCAAGTTCATTATGGTTTCGGTAGCGTGACACTCCCTGGCTATATCCTGATCTCCCTTGATTTGCATTTCCCCTAGTGGGAAAACTCAAATGCTGATGATACGATGATGCCACTCCTTTTAACTGATGTACCCACAATCTTCCTATAATTGCGTTGTACGGGGATGGAGCGTCTACGATGTTGAAACTTGTATTAATCTTTAGAGGTCCTACATTTACTTCCAACACTATTTCCCCCTTGGGTTTCGAGACTGATCCGTTGAAGCCGTTGATGGTGTAACGTGATGGAGACAACTGCTAATCCCTGAGATTCATTTTGAGGAATGTACAATAAAACATTACATTCAGAGAGCTTCCATTGTCCATTAGGATTTTCTTCATGTTCCAACCAGCTATTGGCAGAGTTAGAACTAATGGGTCCTTGTGAACCTCTATTTCCTGGTCTACGTCTGCTGCGGAAAAGCTCAAGGGCGTAGCCATCCATTTTTTCCATTGCTCGGTTGCCTCTTCTCCCATGCTGAAAATTCATGCCTTTCAATGCGCTTTTTAAGTCGCCTGCTAATATCTCCCACTAACGATGGTGCGTGAAATTCTGAGTGCGTGATCATGTGAACTACTTGATCATTTGGTGGGATTTTAACAGTCTAAATATCTTGCTGGTTGTGTTGTTGCGGTTGTACGAACTGTCTGAGATCTCCCGTATCCACCAAACCCTGGACATAATCCTTCAATGTTTTGCAGTTTCCGGTAAGATGCCCTTTGAATTCATGGTATTCGCAGAAGTCTTTGTGATTTTCATTCCTTTGAGCCTGATGTCCTCTTGATCACGACCACTTCATATCTGCTCGGGATTTGAGGGCCCGCAATATCTGGGAAAGGTTAGTGTTCAGCTTGGTATAAACCAAATCATTGAAGTTGTAACTCTTTTTTCATGTTCCTGATTTTGGGCGCTTGTTATCGTACTGATTTGACTCGTTGTATTGTCTCTTTACTGCAGGTTCAGGCTCCATGGAATTTGTACGGTGAGAACTCTTTTGTCCTTGTGAGGGCTTGTGATGACTCTTTTGGTTGTCAGAGGACCTATGTGATTGTCCGCGCGGGTTGTCCCTTTAAATCTCTTGTAGTCGTATGTGCTTTTCGAGAATGATGCGTAATGATCCTTCGGATTGCGGGTCTGAACCATGAATCTCCACAAAGAGTGTGCATTCATGTCCAATCCCCAGGTAAACCCATTGATTTTTTCTTCATCGCTTACATTGCCAATCTCCTAGCAGATCTTTTTCCATCTTCTTTCGTACTCCCTGTAGTCTTCCCCTGGCTTTGAGATCAGTCCGTGAAGTTTATCCGTGCCAGTCTTCAAGGCTTTGTTGTACATGTATTGCCCCACAAATTTGGTGGCTAATTCATCATAGGATCCGATGGAGTTAGGTGCTAAGTTATCGTACCATTGTAGTGCTACCCCTTTTAGACTGGATGGAAAGTACCTGCACATAACCACATCATTCCTTACCCAAGGCGCCATAACCCATGCGTAATACCTGATATGCGCAGCTGGGTCCTTTGTCCCGTCGTAGCATTGGAAAGACGGGAGTGAGCACTTCCTGGAAATCCTTCTCAGTGCTAGCCTAGGAATGAGTGGTGTGGTTCGCGCGTCACGCATTGCTACCTCCATTCTGTTACCTCCTTGATGCGCTCTGATTGCTCTGAGCTCGACTCTCATTTCTTCCATCTCATTTCGATATTGATTGTCGGGAATCTTTGGCCCGTGACATAGTTGGCTTGTCCTTGCTGAGGATAACCTGGTCCATCTACCGCTTGATTCTCGCTATCATAATCAGACTCATATTCGCTTTCTTCCCCGTCGCCTCTCATATAATCGTCCGCGGAGTGCTCTCCTACTTTATAGCTGTAATCTATGCCTTCACGTGGTTCAATTATTTGTGGCTGAACTAGTTGTGGGATCCTGCGTTGGGGATGCACAATCATTCTTCTTTCTCTGTTTATCGGACTATGCGCATTGTGTGATACTCCTTCTGGTGCTGGCTCCCTAGGGAGTTGGTATCGCAATGGTGGTTGCGCCAGAGCTGTTGCATTTCCTTTCAGTTCTTCGTTCTCCCGTGCTAGGATTGCCATAGCATCCGCCAAGATTTTTCGTTCTCTTTGGGCTGCCTTGAGCTCGGCCGCCATGAGGATGGATTCGTTTGATTGCAGGGTGGCTCCGCTCGGGGAATAGTCTCACGCTGATAGATTTCTGCTTCTATTTCTTCTTCCACGGAGTCCTCTTTGCTACCTCCCATCGCATCATATGCGTTTCCTGGTACCTCAGTAGCTGGATGGGCGAGCAAATTATTTACAGGAGAAAGAACACCGCTTCCTGGTAGTTGATACGGTAACTGCATACGAGAAGACTCTCCCAATTCATTCGGACCTAGTCCATATCTGTTGACGGGGCCTATCTTCCCTTGATCATTTTTTTGGTAGATTGTGCAGCTCTCCGTTGTGTGACCCTTGATCTTGTGGTAACCGCAAAAGTCCTCGACAGTCACTCCTCCCACCTTGCTCTTATTCTTCTCAGCCGCAATTCTGGATGTTTCTACCCTCTGCGCTTCCGCGTCTCGGGTCATTTGTAAACTCCTTGCGTCTGCGGCGGCCTTTTTTACTGCGACCTTCTGTGCTTCCATTGCGGTCTTTTTATCCATGGCTTGCTTTAGCGCGGCAGCATCTTACAATTTTTGGCGTTCCTCGAGAACCTTCATCTGTGTTATAACTATCATTTCCGCAGAATCTTTTGCTGCGGTATTTGCTGCCTCTTTAGATACAGCAGCTGCCACTAACTCAGCTTCTGATACGGTACTTGCTTTCTTGGCTGCAGCTACTCGTGCAGCTTCATGTTCTGTTGCAATATTTTGTGCGCTACGAGTTCTCACTGCTGGTGCAGGCTTCTTAGTTGCGTGCGGATCCTTCTGAGTTTCCATATCCTGAAACAGACAAAAATAAGAGAAATCCATCACGGGTTGCTAAGGAACAAAGTTAGTCAATTTAAAATCCATCTTCCTCCTGCATCTGTTCCTCCTTTGCGTTGTTGTTACCATGCCGTGAAATGCGTATCTATACTCAACACATAGGTCAGTCATAGGATGAAAACCAAATCCTAGTGAAAGTAAAACAATATTGCGCGGTGCAGGAAGAAAGATGTCGTTCATAAACTATAAGATATACATCATGATTTCTCATTTGAATTAAGAGACACAAGGTCAAAAGGATAAGACTAATACTTTTACCGAGACGATGAGTCCCTGCTTATAGCGCTAAACTGTGAGCGCATAAATCTATTTACTTAGATTATGAACCCACAATCAATACCGCAGCATACATGCGAGTGCCGTACAATAATGATATCGTGAGATATAACTTTGAAGAATACCAATGCGGATTGACTTGATGAATGCGGATTTTAACAATGGTAAACATGCCTTCATTTGCTTTGGTTGATTACATCTACTGGTGGTCAGATTCATGGCTTATAATCATATTCGCATATAATGTTTGAATGCGGAATAATCATACTTTGGGCGATACGCTGACATGGGTATGAGATAGCTCAAAGAAGCAAAGCTATAATGGTACAAACATATTCCTTTATTTATAATTTAATCATACATGACAACATAATGAATTCTTCTCAACTCATATATGAGTATCCTTGAAGTATAATGAATTCTTCTCAACTCATCTATGAGTATCATCGAAGTGGTATAAAGTGCTTCTCAAATGATTCAATGGACTTACAAGTGAGATCAATCCTTTTCTTACTCCTAGACTAGGATAAGTTCACAATAAGACACTCTATCTCCTATCCTAGCTTTGTGCTGATTTTTGTCGACCCCTCTCTCAATGGGAGGGGTCATGTATTTATAGAATTTGAGTATAATTCACTGTTCACCAGGCTAATCCCGTGCGACCTGAATTGGTGCGGTTTGATATGTATGCGGTTCTTGATGATCTTCGCACGGCCTGGTGGATTGCGTTTGATCTCGTGATATTACTTGGTTGTGGATCTGCTACGTCTCTCTGCGGATAGATCCGTTGGCATTAAATGTTGCTGCATTTCTCAACCACCTCTGAGCGGTCCAATCACGTCCAGTTGGGTCTGACCGTATCTCAGCCGTTGATTTCAAATGATCTCGAGATCCCATAAAGCAGTTTTTGGTCCCTTCACGGTGCATCTTTTGGTAGCGTACTAAATTGCTACCGTCTTGAGATCTTGCCACGTGTTCGGTGACAAATGTACTATTACACATCCAGAAGTAATGCGGGTTCTCTACATCCAAAAGTAATTCGCCATTTTTCTTAAAAGAATTTTTTGTTGTTCTCTTATAACAATCAATTTTCTTTGTTGGTTTTTTAAGCCGATTGCCATTGGGAGATATGATGGTAGGGGTGAAGAATGGCTAGCTTGGGGCTTACTGAGTTGTGTGTGGTTGTGTTGGGTAGGCAGTGAAGAAGAAAATGTAATGGATTGGTGGTGATCGGGGAAGGCAGGGAGAGGTGGATCTGAAGACTGGGTGATCTGTTTCAATTGTGAACATAACATTGTCTACCAAAGTGAAAAAAAAAAGGTAATTCCTTAATAAGTTTGTAGCTTCTTACGAGAACTTTGGACCGTGTACAATGGATTTACTAGCTGCAAAAGAGTGAAAACTACTTACACAATTGCGTAGTCTTGGTTTAATGTTCCACACACCAATTTCAATCTGACATTTTTTCCACGGTTTGTTTCATTGTGGCAGCTTCAATAGAAACGCATTGTCAACTTATAAACCCATTTTTTCTCAACCATGAAGGCATAGATGGTCCCATTATTGTAATCTTCTCAAGTATATTTTTCGTAGTAACTATATTTTTTTCTTTCTTTACTTTTTGTTGTGTATACGTGCTTACCCTGTAACCTCATTTTTGAGCGTATACATTCAACAGTAGTCATTTTTTTGGCTTTTGCAGGAAAAGGGAGGTATGATCGTGCAGGTAGGTTACTGAATGGTGCATGGGGATCCTTGGGGAGGCAGTGATGAAGAATATGCAGATTTTGCATAGGGTACAAAGCTAGGGAGCGGAAGACCTAATGACTTGGTGGTCTGTCTCAATTGAGAATGTGTAAATAATTTTAACAAAATCCATGTCTGAACTGCAGTATCACTTTCTTGACAGGTGGAAACAAGTACATTTTTCCTTGAGAGAAGGATGAGCTTCGTACTCTTGGTAATTTACATATCATCTCCGCCCAATGCTACAGTAGTCTTTGTATATATAAGTATCTGCATATGAAACAAGAGATAAAAATAAAATGACGCTCCTAAAAATGTAGGAAATAAGAGCCCATTATTGATAGTATAGTGAAATAGAACTTTCTTGATTGATAACTAATAAGTTCTCTTTGCATTCACAGTTTTTCAGTTAGAATATCTAATGGGTATGAAGAGAGGGCGGTTATTCAGATGCTTCTTTTGACTTTAAACATCCATGTCGTTGGTGGTGAGTACTTATCGATGAGCAGTGATGGGTCTGTGAGGAGACGGTGAGAGGAGCCATCATCAGCTTATATCAAAAGGAATGGCTCGGCCGAATATGGGTTTACAGAACGGTCCAATAACGGGAGACATTTTTTGTTTTGTGTTAATATATTACGGGAGACATTATTATAACCAATAGATTTTGAATAAGCTCAAAAGATAAAAAGTGGTGCAAAGCAAAATGACACACATTTGACAGGTAATGATTTTGAAAACTCACTCTTGCAATTACATTATTTGATGTATTCTTCCAATCTTTTATACATATAATGAGAGTCATGTGTACATACAAATGTGATCGAAAAATTAATATCAATGTCAGAGAAGCAGATGAAAAGAAAAAGGAATGACTATGAATGTGCAATAAGGGAAGTCAATGTCGAAAACGAGAGGTAACTAAAAAATTACCTACTTTTAGATTGAGAAATTTGATCATATGGACCTGGCCGCAAGCGGCCAGGTCCTAGAGGACTGCAAAAATATCAATTTTATTTAAAAGACGGAATGACACGACAACTTTTATTAGACATATGTGCCCCTGGTCGTTCAAAAGATACAATTGTCTCTTCTTCCTCTTCTCGTCTTCCAGAAACAGTCTTCAATTCACCGTCTCTAATCGACATTAACTCCACCACCTTCAGCTTTTCTTTTCTCCACCACCATCAGCATCGTCGACACCACCACCAACAACGTCTCAACATCTCTCTTCCTCCCACATACGCTTATCAAGCGGCACCACCATATCAATCACCATTAAATTCGTAAGAAATCTAACCCTAATTTTAATTTTAATTTTCGTTTTATTTTGATTTTAATTTCATTTTGATTAGCCACCATCTCCACCACCATTAAATCCGTAAGAAACCTAACCCTAATTTTATTTATTTATTTATTTATTTTTTTAATTTCGTTTTGATTAGCCTTAAAACTCGTTAGAAGTCTGACCTTAATTTTGATTTTTCATTTAATTTTGATTATGATTTTGATTTTAATTTGTATTTGACCCTAGGGTTTTATGGACTAGGTTTGATGAGTTCAATTTTGTTTAATTTTGATTGTGAATTTGTAGTTACAACGGGTAGAAGTATGTTCTTGTGTGTATGTTTTTGCTGTCTGTATCCCAGTACAAGTAGTAAATTTTTTGGCTTAAAACACAAATTGAAATTGATTCTGGTAATTTCCCCCAATTCTTTGTGCCTCTTTTTGATGTGGATTTATGTTTTATTGATTCGTCCTAGAGATAGGTTTCGATTTGTGTTAGATTTAGTCAAATCTGGTGTGTATTAGTTCATTTCTGATGAATCTGTGGATTGATTTGCATTTTGCTTTGTATTGTTTGATTCTTGGAGTTACAAATGATGACGGATCTGATTGGATTTTTTTTCCGTGTATTAGTCACTACTTATACCTGGGTTTTATCAGTGTTTAATTCCTGGAATTGTTTAATTCCTGCAATTGTGTGGGATGAATTTAATTCCTGCAATTATCGACACTTATATCTGGGTATTATTAGTGTAGTCACTACTTATACCTGGGTTTTATCAGTGTTTAATTCCTGCAATTGTTTAATTCCTGCAATTACCCCAGTTATACCTGGGTTTTATCAGTGTTTAATTCCTGCAATTGTTTAATTCCTGCAATTACCCCAGTTATACCTGGGTTTTATCAGGTACTCTTGAAGTTACATAACCACTAATACCTAACATCATAACCACTAATACTCAGGTATAACCAGTTATACACACACTTGTACCTGGGTTTTATCAGTTTTATTTACACTTGTATGAATTTATTTGATTTAGAGTTTTGTCACTACTTATACCTGGGTTTTGTCAGTGTTTAATTCCTGCAATTGTTTAATTCCTGCGATTGTTTAATTCTTGAAGATAAATGGGTTTGTGTTTACGTGTTGTTATGTTTCTATGTTTGTGTTTGAATTGTAGCTTAATGTTGTAATGGTCCTAGAATAGCTTAATGTTGTAATAAAGTATATTTTCTTATTATTCAATCAAATACAAAATCGTTTGCAGCCACGTAGATATCACATCTATTGTATTTTGCTTGCACTACCTACTCCTACCAGCATGATGTATCTTCTATTAATGTTCAGTTGTGGCTTTTTCATGATCACTGCTCCTGTATGGCGTTTTGAAATCCAACTTATGGTTTGTTGCTGGTTCCCTTTGTGGATGGAAGTGAGAATATATATTTTTTGCTGCTGGTTGTGGACAGTTTCTCTTCGACATATATTTTTTGCTATTCTGCTCATTTTGGTTCACAACTATATATGGATGCTACTTGCTTCAGTTCAGCTATGGCCTGCAATTTGATTCTGCTGCAATTACTTCAGTTCAGATTCATGTCTGTGGTGAGCTCTTGTTGCTGTTATGTTTGCTTGTATTGAGCTTCCAGGTTACTAATTGCTGCTGCTGTACTTCATGCTACTAGTATACTTTTACACCAGTCATTTTAATTATGTGATCAAGTGATGAATAAGCCACCTGTTATGAAGAAGTTTGACTGCTAGTACTATGTCCTCCAGTACAAATGCACAAGATTTGGTGCAGATTGTTGACAGTAGACATCCAAGCTTGTTATTGTACTTCTCTTTTAATGTCAGTACTTGTGCTCAAGTGGCTTTTGGTGCCGCAACCAAAAGTTTATGTCACTTACTATACTGGCTTATATTCTGTCATATTGCCTAGTATTCTGCATTTACGCCAGTTATGCCATAAGCTTCAGGTGTCTTGACTTCTACATTAAAATTCAGACGTGGTGGCTTCTATTATATATGATGCATGATTCAGCTGCTTGTTCACTTGTGGTGCTTGTTATTGGATTTGGTAGTCCATTGTCAGTTGAGATGCAGATAATGCTGTTGGTTAATTGTAGCTTAATGTTGTTTAATTCGTCGGAAGTTATAGTTGGTAACGGTGGATGACGGCGGTGGTGGTGGTGCTAGTTGAAAATGAGGTGGTGATGGTCGTTTGTAATATATTGTAATGGTAGATGGTGGTGGTGGCGAGTTATTGGTTGGAAATGGAGTGATGGTGGTGGTCGGAAGTTATAGTTGGTAACGGAGGTGGCGGCGGTGGTGGTGGTGCTGGTTGGAAATGAGGTGGTGATGGTCGTTTGCTATTATTTGTAATGGTAGATGGTGGTGGTGGTGAGGTATTGGTTTAAGGGTATTCTAGGTAAATCCCTATATAAAGCTGACTGTACATGTCTTTTAAAATAATAATGTAAAGCATCTTTTTAGAATATGTCTATGTAAAAAGTATCTTTTTATTTGATGTCTTTTAAAACAATATCTAACTTTGGATGTCTTATAGATAAAGATATAGACAAAATTGGTCCTTTGGACCAATTTTGTGCTTTTAGATTTACTGTATTGAATATGGAAATTTACTAACAAAAATAAAACATGACAGAGGAATGATAACAAGGGTAACTCTATAGGGGGTAGCTGCAGATCAACTGACAGACAAAATGATGAAAGATGGCCAACTTAACGTAATGTTTATCATAACGTCAACAAATGTCAGAGAATATGGAGGTAACTCAAACCAGATATTATTTTCCAAAGGTAAAACAAAAAATATAATGGTTTCAGGTCTAACAAGATTATAATATCAAATAGGTCAACTATATCTGGCTTCAACTTCCGCAACTAAAGTCTACATAAACTTGGATATCGACGAGGAAGAAGCTTTCAAGCAGAGGTAAATATCCATATTGCTAATGCTTATACTCTTTCATTTAAAATATTCAAAATCCTGTTGCGCTAAAACATGCGGAAGCGTTTAACCAACAGCTACAAAGATAATCTTAATATGCCAAAAACACAAACGCACACAATCAAGAAGACAAGAATTAACGAGGTTGAATCCTCAGGAAGGAATAAGTGATTTTATATATTATCGTACAGAGAGAATATATAAAACCCAAGAGAGAAGAAGAGCTTCTGGTATATCTCATAGGTTCTCCCAAGGGCTCTATTTATATAGGTTACATACTTACCCTACAAGTAAAGGGTTTCCTAATACTTGTCTACAAAGAACATTCTAGACATACCTAGAATTTCCTAGTTTAGGCATAAGTAAACATCCTAGAATTATCTAGATGTTTCCACCGGCTAAGTTTGGCTTCCCAAAAGTCCACCGACTAACAGTTTGAGTTTCCTATAATACTCCAAACTGTCCCGACCTATATCCAACAATTCTCCACCTCGGATCATGCATTCATGCATGAGACGATCAATAGCTAAAACCACCTCCGTCTTCCAACGTCGATTGCATCACATGGATGACCACTGACTGCCTACGTATCCTTCTGTAAGGAATCAAACCGACCGTAGTTCACTTATGAGGCCTTGCTAGAAGGCCTCCACCAGGCTCCTAAGAACCTTTACCCCACAAGGGTCTCACCAGACAGGAAGAACATGGACCAAGTTCGAGCAGTGTCGAAACTTGACTCCAGATACAACTTTAGTCAACATATCAGCTGGGTTGTCCTTGGTATCGATCTTCACAAGTATAATGTCTTCTTCTTCAAGACTGTCTCTTACAAAGTGAAACCGAACATCTATATGTTTGATCCTTGCATTCTGCACTTGGTTCTTAGCCCAAAATATGGCACTAATACTATCACAATAAACAGGAAGTTGATCCTGCCACACACCCAAGTCATCAAGCAATCCTTGTAACCATATAGCTTCCCTAAATGCCTCTGTCACTGCCATATACTCTGCCTCCGTAGTTGAGAGAGCCACAGTAGATTGCAATATTGATCTCCAACTTATTGGTGCTCCTGACAAAGTAAACACATACCCTGTAGTCGAACGTCTCTTGTCCATATCACCAGCAAAGTCAGAATCCACATAACCAACACACAACTGATTGTTACTGTCTTCCTTCACAAACTCCAAGCCAACATCAATTTTACCGTAAAGATACCTCAAAATCCATTTCACAGCTTGCCAATGTCCTTTACCAGGATTATGCATATAACGGCTGACCATACTTACTGCATGTGAAATGTCAGGCCTCGTGCACACCATCGCATACATCAAGCTACCAACAGCATTAGCATATGGGACTTGGGCCATATACTCACGCTCTTCTTTGGTACTAGGAGACATTTGAGCACTCAACTTAAAATGAGCAGCAAGGGGAGTACTTACAGGTTTAGTTCCTTCGCAGACACCAAATTTCTGTAACACTTTCTTCAAATATGCCCTCTGAGACAAACAAACTCTACCCTTCTCTCTGTCACGTTGAATCTCCATTCCAAGAATCTTCTTAGCTTCTCCCAAATCTTTCATCTCAAACTCAGACGACAATTTTCGTTTCAAATTATCAATCTCTTTCTTGTTATTCGATGCTATCAACATGTCATCGACATACAAGAGCAAATATATGAAAGATCCATCTTGTAACTTCTTGAAGTACACACAGTGGTCATAGTGACTTCTTGAGTATGTTTGGCAAATCATAAACTGGTCAAATCGCTTGTACCATTGTCGAGGAGACTGCTTCAGCCCGTACAACGACTTCTTCAGTTTACATACCCAATCTTCTTTACCAGCAACCTCAAATCCTCTCGGCTGAGACATATAGATCTCCTCTTCTAGATCACCATGTAAGAACGCCGTCTTCACATCTAGCTGAACTAGGTCTAAATCGTATTGAGCTACCAAGGCCAACAAAATACGAATTGACGAGTGTTTCACAACTGGAGAGAACACTTCGTTGTAATCAATTCCTTCTCTCTGGGCATAACCTTTCGCAACTAACCTTGCCTTGTAGCGTACTTGATTCACCAGGGATCCTTCTTTCTTTGCATACACCCACTTGCACCCAATGGCCTTCTTACCGTTCGGAAGTTTCATAAGAATCCATGTGCCATTCTTGTCAAGAGACTCCATCTCCTCTTTCATTCCACCTTGCCATTCTTCATGCTCTACACTTTGTATAGCTTCAGCATAAGTGGTTGGAGTACCATCTTCAACAACTGGTAATGCATAAGTTACATAATCATCTAACCTTACAGGTATTCTATTTTTTCTTTTTGGTTTGCTGGGTGTTACAGTCTTTGTAACTGTAACTTCTGCATCATCTACTGCTTCTTGTTCCTCTTCACTAACAGCGTCACTATCATTTGGAACATCAGTAGTTACTTCTCTTGTAGATTCCTCATCTTCAGAAGTAGACTCAATAGATACAGACTTAGCTGGACTTGGTGGAACTGCATCAAACTCCACCTGCTGCAAAGGTTCACTAGTACTGGTGCTTCTGTCCTCCACCTGCCGAGAACCCCAAGACTTCACCATAGACATCTCATCGAATGTAACATCTCTACTCATGATCATCTTCTTCTCAACTGGATTCCAAATCTTGAATCCCTTCACTCCACTTCTCATACCCATAAAGATCCCTTTAACAGCACGACTATCAAGCTTGTTTTCACTTACATGATACCATGCAGGGCAACCAAAGATATGAACTGAGTCATAATCATAAGCTGGCTTACCAGACCACTTCTCCATAGGAGTTTTACCTTCTAATGCAGCCGATGGCAACCTATTAATGTGGAAGCACGCATATGTAACTGCCTCAGCCCAGAACACTTTACCTAATCCAGCATTAGATAACATACATCGTACCTTCTCCAGTAGTGTACGATTCATGCGTTCTGCAACCCCATTTTGTTGCGGTGTCTTCCTAACTGTGAAGTGCCTCTTTATCCCCTCATCCTGACATACTTGCAAGAATGAATCACTCTTGTACTCACCACCATTGTCTGAACGTAGTACCTTGATCTTTCTGCCAGTTTGGGTCTCAGTTGCCTTCTTCCACTTCACAAAGACTTCTAGGACATCACTCTTATGCCTCATGGTGTACACCCATACGCGCCTAGAATAGTCATCAATGAACGACACAAACCAATGCTTCCCTCCCAATGATGCATTCTTGGAGGGACCCCAGACATCTGTATGAACATAGTCAAGAACTCCACCTGTCTTGTGGATTGCGGTACCAAAGCTTGTTCTTGTTTTCTTGCCCTTAACACAATGTTCACAGAAGTCTAATTTGCAGGCTATAGCACCCTTTAACAGATTCTGCTGAATCAATGCATGTAACGACTTCTCACCAGGATGTGCAAGTCGCATATGCCATAACTTCGTGGTCTCTTTTGCTGCACTCTCAATGTGCTCAGAAACTGACACATCTCTAGTTATTGCACTACCCATTAAGTAATACAAATTGTGATGCCGTGTGCCCTTCATGATTACCAAAGATCCAGAGATTACCTTTAGAATACCGTTCTCTGCTACTAGCTTGTGGCCTTTTTCTTCTAAAGTTCCGAGTGAAATCAGATTCTTCTTTACATCAGGTACGCACCTGACTTCCTTCAATTCTCTAACCATACCATCATGCATCCTGATTCGAACATTCCCTATCCCAACTACCTTACATGTATTGTTATTTCCCATTCGTACTTCTCCATCAAACTTCTCAAAGCTCGAGAACCAGTCACGATGTGGGCAAATATGATATGTAGCTCCAGAATCAAGTACCCATGTGCCTTCAGTAACGACACAAGCTGATGGTGTCACAGTTAGTGAGAAATCAGAACCATCATCTGATTCTTCACTTGCCTTCGCAATGTTCACCTCGGTTTTCTTGTTATCTCTTTCATGCTCCTTGCGCTTGGTACAATCCTTTGCCCAATGACCCATGTCATGGCACCATGCACACTCATCCTTATGCAGTCGCGTTCTAGACATAGAACGTCCTGTTCTCTTACCACGATAACCAGATTTCTTCTTCTTGTCTGTAGAACGACCTCTTGCATAAAGCACGTCATTGTCTGCTTCATATGCAATGTCTTCTCTATTCATCTTCCTAAATTCTTCGCTACGAAGTGCTGTAGTGACATCTTCATATGTCAACTTCGCCTTGCCGTGCATTAAAGCTTTAATCACGGGTTCATACTTATCAGGAAGAGAATTCACCAGACACAAAGCTTGTTCCTCGTCGTTTATGACTTCATCATAATTTACCAGATCAGTAAGCAGTTTATTAAACGAATCTAGATGCTCCGTCAGTGTTGCACCCTTCTTCATATTATAGCGATACAAACTTCTCTTAAGATGTATCCTATTAGCCACGTTCTTCACCAAGTATTCTTTCTCTAGCTTTTCCCTGAGATCCTTAGCTGAAGTCTCGTGCTGATAATTAACTCTTACTGCCGTCGCCAAACAACCTCTTATCGAACCAAGACATAATTTATTCAACTTGTTCCATTGCTTGTCAGTCATCTCCTTTGGCCGACCTTCTAGAGCCTCGTCTAGATCAAGTTGAACAAGTGCATCCATCACGTCTGTTCTCCATAAACCAAAGTTATTGGTTCCCGTAAACTTATCAACCTTGAGTTGTGCTCTATGAGTATGTAGTATTTCTTCCTTAGTTTCATTATCCTTTGTAGTCTCTGAATCAGGCTTCTTCGTGTTTTCATCCTCTGAATCACCCATGACTCACAAAAGCGATAAAAACTAAACTTTGAGATTAATAATAACTCAAACCTTCAGAAAATACCTTCACTGCAATACCAAGAATTACCCCTAGCTCTAAGATCTGACACCCTGGCTCTGATGCCAATTGTTGCGCTAAAACATGCGGAAGCGTTTAACCAACAGCTACAAAGATAATCTTAATATGCCAAGAACACAAACGCGCACAATCAAGAAGACAAGAATTAACGAGGTTGAATCCTCGGGAAGGAATAAGTGATTTTATATATTATCGTACAGAGAGAATATATAAAACCCAAGAGAGAAGAAGAGCTTCTGGTATATCTCATAGGTTCTCCCAAGGGCTCTATTTATATAGGTTACATACTTACCCTACAAGTAAAGGGTTTCCTAATACTTGTCTACAAAGAACATTCTAGACATACCTAGAATTTCCTAGTTTAGGCATAAGTAAACATCCTAGAATTATCTAGATGTTTCCACCGGCTAAGTTTGGCTTCCCAAAAGTCCACCGACTAACAGTTTGAGTTTCCTATAATACTCCAAACTGTCCCGACCTATATCCAACAAATCCTTATATCCATATGTGTATCGCAGATGTGGAAATGATTTACCGCTTGGAATAATCAATTTGAACAACAACCGGGTAGAGGAAAACTTGGAAGAGGTGTTGTTTCAAAACAGGATTAGTATAAAGGAGGCATGTGACCTTCTACACAATGAGAAAAAGTGAAAAACAATGTAAGTATAGACAAACATCAAGTTAAATGAATTAACCGAAAATTGTAGAAAAAAATAAAAAAACTAATCTTACTTGAAAAACAGGGAATCACCTTTACTTGCAAGGCAACAATCACAAACGCGGTTAAGTCCACCGAGTGGTATTATCGGGTTTGCCCAGCATGCAGGATTAGGCATGGAATGTTGAATGGTAAGAAATGGTGTTTCAAATGCAATGCAGTGGTTAAGATGGCATTCCCAAGGCACATGTGTTTGCACTGTAAATTAATGTGAAATGGAGTAATATAAATGTTACTTGATGAACTAATGGGCTATTAATTATGTGCTTACATTTTCTACATCATTCTTTAGAAATCGATGAAATTGGGATGCCAACAGAATGGATAATTCAATGTTTTGAAAACCAAAAACACCTACATAATCTGGCCAAGTAATGTAAAGTATAACTAAATGTCCAGAAATTTTATAAAAAGAGGATAAGGTATGACAGCTGAAAACAATGCTAAACTTCTGGACTGTAGGTTCCACAGATTGCTACAAGTTTCCACTTAAATGTGAACTTCCCCCCATGGTGGTCGTCAGACCATTAGACAGTCTATATTCTATGAGGAATATTTTAAGTTTATATCAATGCAAACGAAACTTAGAAATAAGGTTATAACCGAGAGGGTCATGGTAACACTAACATTGATGGTGCGTGTCCAATTTTTATATCCATGTTCGTTAAATTTTAGAAATTTATCATCATTCTTTTGTGGCATAATGTCATCCAACATTGTACTACAAATACAACTTATAACCTCAAATTTATGCAGGTACAATACAACATGCAGTTTTCATAGCTTTGGGTCAAACTGCGGAACAAATCGTGGGAACGGTAGTTAGAGAGCTTATGGAAAAATACGAGGAAACAACTAACGGAAATGAAGCACAAAATGTACCTGAAATAACTGAAAAGGTTAATAACACATCATATGTATTCCTCATCAAAATCAATCCCCGGGCATTGGGTTACAGAATGTTCACAATATATAGGATTTATCCCGTGAACATCGAACTGGAGAACAAGCATATGCTGCAAGAAATGGAACAAGTAGTAAATAGGCGTGCATACAGTATTATATCTTCATGAATTTACTTAATTAATAAATAGCATTTGAAAAAGGAGGGGTACCGAAATACTACCAACTTTTCGTTTTGGCTCGTGAGTCTTATGGTTTAAGTCTGGACGATCTCAAAAATCAATATCCAAACTTATAACTGGAGTTGTTAGACCTCAACAAAGATTACTTTGGAGTCAACTCGACAGTTATGCAATAGCGTACTACTTGGTGCTTTAATTATAAATCAGAGTTATAATGCGGAAAGTAAAAGCACACAAGACACCAGAGATTTTTTTAACGAGGAAACTGCCTTGCAGAAAAACCTCGGGACCTCGTCCAGTTTGAACACCGCCCAGTACAAACTGACTACAAACACTAGCCTACTATAAGACTTCGGTCTGGGATGTAGCAGAGACCAACTCAAGCCCTCCAAGCGAATTGGCTACTGTCGCCTTCCTTACGTCTCTAGATCCCCCACAGATCGTCACACACTTGATTCCCCCAGCTGACGTCCTTTACATGCCTAGGAGTTGCTTTGACCGCTGTCAAAGGCTTGTGTCAGCAATACTGGCTTTTCAACCAAACTGTTGACGTATGGTGTAACTGTCCTCTATCAGTTTACCATACATAAGATGACTTCCTTCGGATTGTTAAATCCAGGTCATACGGAAATCTACTTCTTGAACCGGGGCTGACACACAAACCAAGTAAGCAATGCCCAATTCGAATCTACCTCAGTTATACACGAAGAACCACTTAAGGAACTTGTATAACTGGAGCCAACTAGGTCTTACAACACCGAGTGCAGCCGTGCGTTGCTACCTTTCCAACCTTGTTGAGTAACGTATCAGTTCTTGAATAGCCGTATATCAGAAGAGACGGACTTTAGAATAGACAAGAACGTGATCAGGTTACCAAGGTTACAGGTTAATTCGATTTCAACCAAAGATGGTTTCAATCTCCTACCTGTGCTTCCCAACTCTCAAGAGAAGTCTTTATAGTCGTAGGGAGTTTCCAGAGGAGCTGCAACCTATAGAGGATGACTATACCACAACAAGCATTCACCGAAGTGAAAAGAGTTTACGCTATCTTCCCTAAGGACCTTCACGTATGCTTGATGCTTGCGGTATTTATCCGTAGACACCTCTATTTATAACACTCAATAAGATAGGTTGCTTTGGAATAAAGCAATCAATTACTTGTCCCACAAGTTAGGGAAACCCTAAACTTGGCAACCAAGTAATAGAGATTAATCTCAATTGGAATTCTTTTTAGAGTTATCTGCCAAGTGTTTTGTTAGCTCAAAAACACTTCAAGATAGAAATCCAACAGACCAGAGATAATCTTATCTTATTGACTCATTGAGGATCGTTAGATGGAACACAAAAGATATTCTGTATAACCAAGTCCATCTAAGAGATAAAGGAGTTTTGGAATTTGACTCAGAGTGAAATTCTAGGAGAATATTCACTAAATCCGACAACCAACAAAGTGACCGATATTCCGGTTTGCGAACTGGTTCGCGAAATGTTGAGCACTTCGAACTAAGAAGAATTCCGAGTTTCTGGTTTGCGAACCGGTCCGGGAACCATCCACCTGTCAGATTTCGTCAAATCTAGATTCCGCTGGAAGTACTGGGCTGAGCCAGAACTTAGACGTGAGAACGTCCTCAGCTGTGATCCATGGACTCTTTGCTCAAGAGTACTCCTTTAGATTCATCCATATCCAACTAACAGTTTGCAAGCAAACCATTGTAATGGACACATGGCACCGAATCTGTCTCATACATTCTTGTACTCACAGTAATTTGTGGGATCAAATACTGGTCATGACACAAGGCCACGTTACACAAGAATACGATCTCAATCGCTATTATCACTACTAAAGTAGTCGACTATTTCGAAAGAATAGAGAAAGTAGAAATAGAAGAATATCCATAAAGTCATAACTCCTACTAACCTTTTATCGATGAAGAATAATTGATGTCTTCTTTGTCTTCACAGTCTTCGTCTTCAAGGTCTCTACTACTTTGTCTATATCCCAATTCCGAAATCTAAACTCTAGTAGGCTAAATCAAGAATTGAGTTTTGACACCTAAAACTGACAACTAGCTTGACATACCAACGCTAGTGGGTTTGACCGGACAATGCCCTAACAGCATTATACTGACTATATATCTTATATAGGACATCGAGTAGGGCCAATCCAATGATGCCGAAGAAGAAAAATTCGAAGGAAATGTGGGTAACACGATTGCGGCTGGGGATAACAAGGAGAGACTGTTAGATCATTGTTGATACTAATTTTCCCATATCATACTTACAAAAGGTTTAAGTATTAATGACGGATAATATTAAGTATTAACTAGGATCCTCGTCCACGCTCGTATCCAAGAATGGAACTACGATCTTATGAACTCATCACAAACTCTAGAACGGAGGATAATGCTAAAAATGAACTAAATGAGACGGATCCACAAAAAAGTGCTTCATTTCCTTATAACCAAATCATACTGATAAAACATGTCCAAAACATAACAATAAAGTTTCTTTTGGGTACTATCTAGCTCGATTCAATACAGTATGAGGGGTTACACCAAGTATTCTAATCTCCTGGTCCCAGAAGATTGTTTTACTATAATATCTCCCTTTGTGATTTCGTCGACCCCTTCTCCAATGGTGAGAAGGAGTATTTAGCGAGTATGGGAAGGAACTCCTCTTTGTTGCCCTTCGTTTCTTCTGTTGTTTGATGGTCTTTGTTGCCAGCTGGTTTCTGCACACCGCCCATATCATGCATTCCTGTGTTGACACCTCTCATTTGGAGTATATCTTTGCTATGCAGATCCCTTAATGTTCTTGATGTCCTAATTCTTATCCATTAAGCTTCTTTATACCGCTGTCTGATTCAGTCGTGTATTGACGTGTGCCCCTAGCCTTCTGTACTCTATAAAGTACTGATGTGACTGCTTGAAACGTGCTTTGAGTCAATGACACCTTCCTTCGTTCTTTTAGTTACCGTGGTACCGTACTTCGGGGTGATTTCATACTTCGTTTCGCCTTATCTGCCGGGCCTTCTTGCTTCTGGTCGAGATTTGTAGGACCAGTGATATTTATGTATTAACAGTTTGCCCCTTTTCTTGAGGTTTATTTAAATAACCCTTCAAGAAAACCTGTCTCATGGTTTCTTCTATCCTTCTTTCAGTTGGGGATGTATGCCTTCATCGTACTTCAAACCTCGTTCTTCTAGGCGTCGTAGTATTACGAGTTGTATGTTCGTTGTCTTCTTGTTGTCGTTTGTTCTGGCAAGTGCGTATTAATTTGCTTTGGTTGGTGAATACATCTACCGTCTTCGCATCGGTAGGTGTGTCTACCATCTTCGTATCTGTAGGTGTGTCTACTGTCTTCGTATCAGTAGGTGTGTCTACTGTCTTCGTACCAGTAGGTGTGACTACTGTCGTCGTATCAGTATGGTAACATTGTTGATCATGATATCTTCTCCTTATTGTCTACTATTTCAGGCATTTCAACCTTCTTGGGTTAAGCATTATCTTTCAACCATCCTTGGCCAGGGGATGATTTAGGACATTAACCTGGCAAAAAGATTTTCCCGATAGAGGCGACGTTTGAGTATCTCTATCATTGGGATTCTTACGTTTCGCCTCATACATATTAATAGGGATCCTAGAGATGACCTGTGATCAGCAGGTATGTTCATGTCATGGCAATTGTTCTGTTGCGCTTGGGCTGCTAGCAATTGTCCTGTTGCGCTTACATCGCTGTTACTTTTTGAAATAGTTTTTCCAATCCCACTTTTGTTCATTCTCCGGTTACGTAGCATCCTCCGTTGGGATTTTTTCATTCTCTGGTTACCGTAGCATCCTCTATTAGGAAGCGTAAGGCTTCTGAGTTTCCATTGCCGAAGTTGATCACTTTTCTTCTGAGTTTTCCTCGCCGAAGTTGGCCACCTTTCCTTGCTGAAAGGATCTTCTTCGCCTATGTGTCTTCTCGGTTGCTAAGTGGTGGACCAAGTTTGCCTCTGGAGTCCTTCGGTGATGTTGTTGTAGTGTTTGCCCCTCCTTGCTTTTTGGGAACGACCTGCTGGAGTTACCGGGAGGCAAGGATCTTCCCTGCAGAGTAGAATCATGTGATGTTGTAGACGTCGCCATCCGTGTGCTCGTTGTGGTAAATTAGTGCAGTCTTTCGGGTATCTTATTTTTGCTACGTAGGCTTCCTCGTAGTTGATTTGTGTTTCTTTCGGAATATATCCTCGGCCACGCCCGGTGTACTGGTGGATTTGTTGCCCCTTGTCTGGTTGCGATTGACGGAGTATCGTTTCCACTTTCTTATCCTTGTCGTGATCTTCATTTCTCTACTGTGTTCTGTTTTCATATGGTTGAATCATGTTTTTATCATTGTCGGTGTCGTGATGTCTGAGTTGTGTCTTTGTCTCTAATAGAACTTTATCCCTTGGCAGTTTTTACGTCTTCGTTGGTGCTTCGTCCCTTGGTTGTATCTGCGTCTTCGTCGGTGCTTCATCCCTTAGTTGTAGCTACGTTTTCGTCATTGCTTCATCTCTTGGTTGCAGCTGGGTCTTCGTCAGTGCTTCATCCCTTGGTGTAGCTACATCTTCGTCGGTGCTTTGTCCCTTGATTGTAATGGGATATTGTAACTTTGCTTGATAAGGATTATAAGTTAACTGGCTGGTAAATCATTAAATGTTGATTATATGGTATGTGGTGGTAGTGGGAGGTTATTGTTCTAAAAGGAAATAGTAATGGGGAAAATCTGAAAAGTGTGTAACTGCTTTATCGGGTAATGGGAGATGTTTTTAAGGGGTGCGAGAATCAAGGAAACCCTAATGTGGTCGTTTTATTTCCTAAACTGTAACGTCCGCAGTATTTGAAGCAAGTGGTTGGATGGCGACATGAGTTTTTCTATAAAAGGCTAGTCTTCACCGATCGTCTCCTAATGTTTTCCGAGTAGTTAAGAAAGAAGAGAGAATTTTTTTTTATAGAAATGACAGACAGAGGAAAAGCGCCCATGAATTATGAAGAAAATAGCAGGAGGGAACAGGTTCGAATGATAATGGATAGGGAAGCAAATCTTGAAGGTGGTGGTTCTTCTAGAAAGGAAAGTAATCCTGAGAAAGTGATTCTTCTCTTCGATCATCTCCTAAAAAGTGATGAAAGAAAAAGAGAACGGAGAATGAGGGAAGACGGTGGTTCTCCGTACGATTGTCGCATGGTTGAGACAAGATCGTTTCTTCGCCGTCATAGTGAGGAAATTTTGTTGATGATGGGGGAGGATCTTGCTTTTTCTGATGATGAAATACCTGTGAAGGTTGAAGTAAAGGAAGAGTTCAATGATGTTGAACGTACTGCTGCCAACTTTGCCCCTGTTCTGCCGGTCGACGATCCTGTGGTAGATGCTGCTGACTTTGCCCCTGTTCTGCCGGGTGACGATCCTGTGGTAGATGTTGCTGACTTTGCCCCTGCTGTTCCTGCTAATGCTCCGGTGATTGATTTGGAGTTGCTTGATGGTCTTGACGAGGACCGTGGTACTGTGGCTGCCCGACATCATGGCAGACGTAGGAATAAGGGAAACTGATGTAGTTTTTTTTTTTTTTAGCATGAAATTTCATTTTATTCAGAATCAGAATCAATAAAATTACAAGAATAAGATGGAAGCCTGGCAACAAGCTGGGCTCCAATCCCTTTTTGGACGACAACTCCAATCCTATGAAAAAGAAAATCTCCAACTACGACATTCGCATCATGGCTAGCAATATAATTGCGCAATCTCTTCAGAAACTCTACGGTGTCACTACCCAACTCCCCCAAAGTGGTAAAAGCCAGCACCCCAAGGCCAAAAGCTTGAGCAGTACACTTCTCTAAGTATTTGATTCTTTTACGAGCAACATCATCATCAATTGCCTTGCCAGGAGCAAAAGCACGCACCCCAACGCCTGTAAAAGGAGAAACAACTGTGATATCCATACATACATCATGTTCATTATCCCAGTTGTATACCAAGATATCCGCAGGCTTTAAGGCCAGTCCGGTGTCTGATATG
>JAJJMA010223872.1:0-22300 GCA_023529015.1 Papaver nudicaule
TCAATGTGGTTGGTACTAAATGGATATTCAAGAACAAGTCAGATGAGGATGGAAACATCATCAGAAATAAGGCTAGACTTGTCGCTCAAGGATATTCACAGATTGAAGGAATCGACTTTGACGAAACCTTTGCACCTGTGGCAAGACTTGAGTCCATTCGATTACTCCTTGCCCATGCTTGCTTTCTTAAAATTAAACTCTATCAGATGGACATCAAATCTGCCTTTCTGAATGGAAAATTAAAAGAAGAAGTATATGTGGCACAACCAAAGGGGTTGAAGACACCGAGTTTCCGAACCATGTATACAAGCTTGACAAAACACTATATGGTCTGAAACAAGCACCAAGAGCCTGGTTTGAAAAATTAACCTCACCCCTTGTTGCTAAAGGTTTTTCAAGAGAAGGGATTGATAAAACACTCTTCATCCAAAAGATTAACAAACATGTCATTATTGCACAAATTTATGTTGATGACATCATCTTTGGATCCACCTCACAAAGTATAGCTAACTAGCAAAGTTGGTGAACTAAGATTTTTCTTAGGTATACAAATCCAACAACATAAAAGAGGAATTAATGTTTCACATGAGAAATATGCAAAAGATTTAGTAGCCAAATTTGGTATAAAGCAAGCCTCTGAAAAGAAGACACCCATGCCAACTACGGGAAAATTGAAACGAGATCCCTATGGGGTCAAAGTTGATCAAAAGCTGTATAGATCTATGATTGGTAGTTTCTATCTCACAGCAACCCGTCCAGACATTGCATACAATGTAGGATGTTGTGGAAGATATCAAGCAGATCCTAAGGAATCTCACATGAACGCAGTAAAAAGAATTCTCCGCTATGTAAAATACACAGAGGAATTTGGACTTTCATATTCTTTTGATACTAATGCGAGACTTACAGCTTATTCAGATGCAGATTGGGCAGGATGCGGAGACAGTAGAAAAAACACTTCAGGAGGATGCTTTTACGTGGGAAATAATCTTGTAGCTTGGCACAGGAAGAAACAAAACTCACAGTCTCTTTCAACATGTGAAGTAGAATACATCGTTGCAGGTTCGTGTTGTACTCAACTTTTGTGGATGAAACAAATGCTTAATGATTATTGAATTATTAATAATGAAACCATAGATATCTACTGTGATAATACTAGTGTTATACGCATTACTGAAAATCCACTAGAACACTCAAGAACGAAACATATTGACATTAGATATCACTTTATTAGAGATCTCTATGAAAAGAAAATTGTCAAAATATGTTATGTGCCAACTGAACAACAATGAGCAGATATACTCACAAAACCATTAGATTGTGAAACATTCGAACATCTTCGAAAGTCTATTGGTGTTGTTCACGTTCATTGAAGTGTTGCATGCGACTTGTTCCTTTAACAGCTTATGGGACAAGTTATAAAACTCTCATGGAGTTATGCAAAAGCTGGCATGGTACCATTATTTAGTTTTACTCTTTGATTCAATCGTTATTATGTCTAGTAAAAACAAACAAGTGGGATTCCCAGTATGACACCGATTATTATCTTATTAAATGAATGAATTTACCCATATATATATATATAGAAAATAATCATCTTCAGTGATCTCCAGAAGAGATGAATCCACGCTCAAACAGTTAAGTGACTGTTTGTCCTGATGGTTTATGACCAGAAATCCAATGTATTGTCGGAATTGTCTTTTAAGCACCAATACAGCGTTTCCTGAATTGCAGTGAGCGAAAGCGTAGAAAACTTCAATGGTGCTTACATATCAAGATGACTCCAAACTGTAATGACTCGATATGAATATCAACACTTCTGATGCTATCTCTGACATTCTCCCTGCCTCTGGCTCCTAAGGCAAGAGTCGAGAATAGGATTCATGGGAATATCAGTAGAATAAGCTAAGGAGAACATGCTCTTAGAAAATTTTCTAACCATATTGTTGATAATAAACTTAGTTATATGGGAAAATTCTTATGAGACATAATAACCATACATGTTTTGGAAAACATTGTTGCTTTATACTCAGACATGCGAGTTTTTCAAATTGAAAAATCCTTAATGAACAAATTGAGTCTTACTAAATTTTTCCTATACATAAGCTTATCCGATGAGTAAAAAAGACTCTATCAAATCTAAGTCTTACTCATATCAAATTTTAAATGAGCAAAGTCGCGTTGTTCCTTATGGAATGACACATTATGGGGGAGAGTTCTTTTGAACTTTTGCTTCATGGTAATATCCTTTTGGGGTGTGCGGCTGTGGAAATTGCGAGAGAATTGCATCTTTTTATCTCTCGTTTCAGGTATGTTTACCTTTGTCTACATTGATTATTGCTATTTTATGAGGATTCCTATTTTCTTTTTCTTTTGTCTATTTTTGTGACAAAAAGGGGGAGAAATTTTGTAGTAAGGGGGAGTAAAATCTTTCTATCTACTACGACAATTGTCTACGACATTGTCATAGGGGGAGTAAAATCGATGTGCTTGTCATGTCAAAGCAAAAGTTAGTGTATTGAGTAAGGGGGAAAACATATCATATTGTGTAGTATATCTTTAAGCATCGATGCAATATGCTTACAAGTTTTGTATACTACTCAATTGCATAACAAATTCTTGTTGGACTATGTCCTTCTAGAACCAAGATGTGTGGTGACTTTGAAGTTTGTTATCTCTACCTTGAATCTTCACTTGCAGGAACACTATTATTTGAAGACGTTGAGGATTACAAGAAGATCAAGTACATTATGGTTAAGGCTAAAAGATTTTACTTTTTGAATCCATATGTAAGAATGGTT
The DNA here is from genome assembly GCA_023529015.1 of Papaver nudicaule. NCBI lineage: Eukaryota > Viridiplantae > Streptophyta > Magnoliopsida > Ranunculales > Papaveraceae > Papaver > Papaver nudicaule. Next base: position 2,802 of record JAJJMA010223872.1, read on the forward strand.
TTGTCACTAAAATTGACAAAGGGGGAGATTGTTAGAGCATTGCTCGATTGAACCCACTGATATTGCTATCTCAAGTCAGTTGTCAAGTTTAGATGACAAAAACACAATTCTTGATAAGTTTACTCTACAACTCAGACTAGGATAGTTTTAGGTAATCGATACAAAGACCATTGAATACGAAGACCGGAGCTTACTACTTGATAAATCATAACGTCCTCGCTAAAGGTTAGAAAGGTTTTTCCTTTCCATATTTTGTACATACCATTTTATCATATCAATAGTCTATGATGTTGTTTATAAGATCCGAATGTATTCTAGGATTCTTCGCCTTTGCATTTGTCACATCCGTGATAATATGTATAGGTAGAGTAAGTTGAATTGTGTCATGAAATGACCTCAACGGTGAACACGTTCATGAACACGTTCATGAACGCGTGCATATGTTGCATAAGGCATTCCTGAGAACGAGCGAATCTGTATGAACGCGTACATACGAGTTCACGGTTTCTCTTGAACTCCAATTGACAGCTCTCTGAACGCGTACGCATATGCCATGGAAAACTTCCAACTTTCATAATATGAAGTTTTCAGTTTTGGAATGATTAGTTCTCGGACTTGTCATTATTTAGCCCATGGAATTCAACTACTTAATCCACGCAATGTTCAACATGTTTTGGACCAGAAGTTGCAAACCTTAAATCAAGGTCAAGTCTTCTTTAACCATTGGCCTTGTCCAAAGTTAGAAGAAGATTGAGAAAGGGTATTCAAGCTATGGACTTTTTAGATCCGGAACTTGATTGAGCTCTACTCAAGGTTGCTTAACTTTTAAGCAAAGCCTCCCTTGATGATCACTATAAATAGATGACCTTCTGCAAGATACAATTCCAATCCTCTACACATCTGTGTATCCTTGCATAAAGGTTGGTCGTCATCTCGAAGTCCTTTTGGACTACGACTATTGAAAGACTTCACTTGAGGATCGTGAAGCACAAGTCGGAAGTTAAATTCCTGATCATGTATCTTGGGTCGATTAAATTCTTTCAATCTTATCACGACCAAGCTTTGATAAAAACTTCGTAAGGTAGATCTTGAAGTAATTGCAAGTTTGTTGATTCATAACCTTGAGTGAATCCATCTCTCTTGAGATCTACGAGAACTACGTTCTTGTTAGGGTTCGGTTATCTGAACTATACTCAGGTTGTTTTGAATATTGATTTGTGAGATCGTTCAAACAACCATAATCAACTAGGTTCACGAATTCAAAATTGGTGGTATATCTCAGTATCCCCTCCTTTTCATTGACAAGGAGTTGTTGAACGTGTGTCACGAGAAGGACAATCTTTCTGAGGAGCTTGCGAAGAACAGGGGTAAAATAGCACCAAGTCAACTGTTTCTTTTCATTTTGCTTCGTATGTCGTTTTGGGTTAATATTTCATTGCTCATGTTCAGGAAGTGTGGCTGATTTGGGCAAGCAACTCGAGACTGTTGCTGGTGAATGAGACACCTACTCCGCAAACTTAAAAACTCAGTCCGAACTGGTTTCGAAGCTGAAATTACTGCTGAAAAATAGAGAGAAAGAGTTTGCCTTAGTGGAGAAGAGATGTGATGATAAGAATGACCAAATCAACCTCCTCGTGGGACAAGTTGCTTCGTTGAATCAACAAATAAATAGAGAATTCGATAGGACGACTTTGTTCAGCCATCGGCATACTCACGATCTTTTTAGGAAGTTTGGGATGAAGCCACCTTATTACCACAATGGTACAAAGGACCCTGATGCTAAATTGGAGTCCGATGAGGGGTTGATTTCTCCCGAGAAAGTTCAAGCTATAGTAGCGAAAATGATAAAGGAGAGGTCCATGAAGAGTCCGAGGAAGAAGTGAGTGAAGAATAGGTTGCCGATGAGAGTGACGAGGAAGAGAATGAGGGTGAGGAGTAGAAAGTGGTGGAAGAATCAGGGGGCGAGAAGCTAGTTGAAGATGAAGAAATGGTGGATGTGCATGTGACTGGAGGCGAAAAGACGATTGAAAGAAGTGGCGAGACACTAGAATCAAAGTGAGAGGGTTGAAGTCGAAGAGCCAAAGGAGGAGTCTTTGAAGCTGAGTCTTGTGGTGATGGTGCTGACAAAGGTATTGATCCTGAAAATCTAACTATCGCCAATGATGTCGAGGATGCTCCTAAAACTGGTGATGCCCATGTTGAGGAGGTTGCCGAAGATACTGCATAGAATATGTTACATTCCTTCTGCTATCTTTTGTAATTTCCTTTGCGCGGTCTTTCCTTTGTGTTTTTCGAATTGTACTACTGAGAAGCTTTGTTTTTTCTTTGTTGTCGTTTTTGCTTTGCTTTATCAGTTGTTACCCATAATTAACTTTTTCTTATACGAGTTCTTTTGTTTGATTCTTAAGCTCCATATTTTTCTTTTTTCATCATAAGTAGATCAATGTAAATGTTAGACTTATGTTAGAGAAATAATTTAAAACCTGGAAACTTTACCCTATGTTAGAGAAGCAATTTATAGTCAATTACTCATGGTTAAGATAACCATTTTTTTTAGTAAGTTACTTTCGTCCCAATTGAAACCTGTTCCATTTAATCTTAACGACCGGGGCGAAGTCCCACCGCTCCAAGATAACAATTACGATCCCACCAGGTGTACATATTAATCCACATACAAATTAAAGCAGAAATTGTAATTTAAAATCATATTTAATTGCATAACATGATAGACTATGTGCACTGCTTTTAGATAACTAGATTAATTAGAGATGTTCTAGTGCATCTGAACAACAATCTAAATGTCCAGATAAGTAAATCGTTGCAAGCTACATCAAATTACTAATTATCTACTGGATTGATAGTGTTTACATCAAATCGACTCTTATTGTCTTACATAGTAGGCTTCAAACAAGTCGAATATGCATCAAATTAGCTAGGTATGGAACACAGAGGATGCCTTCCCTAAGTAGCACAGGCGAAGGCGAAGCTGATCTTACGACCATTGGAGAAGCTCATAAAATTGTATCAAATCAAAATGTTTTATTCAATCTTCTGCTGGGATTAGGCCCCTTCCTATGCAAGGGGTCTTTTTTTGTGATTTGCCTGGCCACGTGGCCAGGCAAATGCGTTTTTACACTACGGGGAACATGTATATTTTGTTAAAAAACTATTATAAGTTGTTTTAGTGGGACCCATTAGAATTTAATTTAATATAATGATGATTGTGGGATGATGTGTAGGAGAGATTAAATAGCAGAGATAAATTTGATATATTATAAAAATCTAAAATTAGGAGAGATATAACAGAAAAGTAGGAAAGAGAATTACTGGTCGAAATACTTACTCTCGACCGAGAGAGAGAAAATCTCGGTCGAGATTCACAATCTCGATAGAGAAAGTCACTAACTACCGCTAGTTAGTTTAGTTGGTCCGGCAAACCGCCAGATCTGGCGGTTTGCCTGCTCGTTTTTGGTGTTTGCCCCTTCCATAGTGGGGCAAACAAACAAGGCACAACACTTGTTTTGCCTTTCCCATAGGAAGGGGCTTACGAATTCCCTTCTTAATTTCAAGCGAATAAGCCCATGGGCATGAGCGACCACAACAAGGAGTTTATTGTTGGGGCAGTTCCTATAGGATACTCAAATTGGCAAAAGCCCACTCTTGAATGGACAAACCCAAATTTAGATGGATAAATTGACAGTTTTGTCAAACTGAAGATTTGCCTCTGGGTAGATCTTTGACCGAGCGGCTAACTATCCACCGCTCGGTCCTGGGATTGCCCATCCATATACCGTATCAAAGGACAGTAGTAACAAGAAATACGGATGTGGAAAGCAACGGCTAAGATATACGCTTCTGAGCACGCGGATCCCTTATTTATAGGTTCATACTCAAAATTCTATCCGTTAAAAAACAATTCTAATTTCAAGAAGAGAGACCTCAACCTGTAGAGTGATCACTGTGCAAGAAGTTTCCAAGATTCATTATTGGAAGAAATAAGGTGTGCTTTCTAGAGTGTTTACTGCACAAGAAGTTTCCAAGATTCATTATTGGAGCAAATAAGGTGTGTTTTCTAGAGTGTTTACTGCACAAGAAGTTTGCAAGATTCATTATTGGAACAAATAAGGTGTGTTTTCTAGAGTGTTTACTGTACAGGAAGTTTCCAAGATTCATTATTGGAAGAAATAAGGTGTGTATTCGATGGAGGATGATCAGAATTGCCCAGGTTGTAAGAGAAGTACAGTGGTGGTGCTTGATCGCTCGTCTGGAGACATAATTTGTAGCGAATGTGGTCTTGTCTTAGAATCGCACTACATTGATGAGACTGCCGAGTGGAGAACTTACGCAGACGATTTCTCGAATTATGATTGTGTCAATATGATCCGTGTTGGGGCGCCATCAAATCCTTTCCTCGATGATGGTGGCCTCTCCACTGTGATCTCAAAGCAAAATGGCGCTTCTGGTGATTCTTTCATTCGAGGTTTCAAGAATCGCTGTTTGAATACTGATCAATCGGGCCTTTCTCAAGCATTGACAACCATATGTGCCATGTCTGACAGGTTGGGGCTTGTTACGACCATTAAGGATAGAGCGAATGAGATATATAAGAATGTGGTGGCTTGTCAGAAGTCTCGTGTAGGAAAAAACGAAGACGCGTATTTTGCCGCCTGCTTGTATACATCTTGTCTTGAAGAAGACAGACCTCGCACCATCAAGGAAATTCGCTGCACCGCCAATGGAGCATCAAAGAAGGAAATCGGTCGCGCAATAAAGTACATTATGAGTAAACTGGTAGTAAACATTGGACAATCAATGGAAAGGGGAATCATACATGCACGAGACTTTGTGAGACGTTTCTGCCCGCATCTTGGTATGCCTAACCAAGATTTTAATGCTGCCCAGGAAGCACTAGCTGCACTACAGAGGTTGGAAGAGCTTGATATAAGGAGGCGCCCTTCTTCAGTTGCAGCTGCTGTTATTTGTATGATAACCCAATTATCAGACGAGAAAAAGCAGCTTCAAGATGTATCAAATGTAACTGGAGTTTCAATATGCACCATCAAGAAATCTTATAAAGATATTTATCCTTATGCGGTACGACTGGTACCAGCTTGGTATGCTAATGAGGAGGACCTCAACAGTTTGTATAGACCTTAAAAATGAAGGCTACAGTATGTCGATATCCCACACTTGTTCATTTGTTGTAAATTTTAGATTATCACTGTTAGAAGCTTGATGAATTTCTGTGTAGAATGTTAGCATTTTATATTGTTTGCCAGGAAAAGGAGAGAAGTAAATACAGTGTTGAAATGTAACCAGATGGAACAAGTTGTGTGCAAATGTCAGTGAGATCAAATTTTCTGCTGATACACTGGCAAAAAGAGCAGTTTCACTGACTAGAAGGGTTCTAGAAATGTTTACTGTAACAGGCAGGCCTGGTTTCTTGTCTTCCATTGAAATGCCTGACAAAAGATATTATTACAGGTTCTGTATTTTCAGTCTTGGTTTTTGGTTGTTTCTCCCTCTGGTGGAGTGGTGTGTAATTCTCTTTGTATTCTTTTGAGTTGATAATGAAATGAGGTTATTATTGAGCGAAAAAAAAATTCATCATGTTATAAGTTTCTTGTTAATTCTGTCAATTTGTTTTTCTTTTTGAAATGGTGACTGGTGAGCTCCAGAAAGTCATAAAGTTGGCATACAGGAGAAGAGATTTACAATCGACGAAAAAAGAGCAGCCTAAGTTGAACAAAGCTGATAAAACTGTAAGATCTACCAAAGCGCGGAAACCACAAATTGAACTAACCAAAACCAATTAGGGAATCAGCAGACACTAACCTCAAAAACGAGATACCCAAAGACACACTACAGCGCAATCAAGTAATGTGAGCGAGAAGCTAGTATATTGCATCCAGCTACAAATAATAATGGAGAATAAAATTCCAACTTTTGCTTGTGTGTTTGTCTGTAAGCAAGATTTGCAAGCGCATAGATGAAATACATCTGATCTGAATTCAAAGAAGGGCCAAACTTTGGATATTGATGCAGGGGATGTTGGTAATCAGTTGGCAGCAGTGAAATATGTCAGAGATTTGTACAGATTTTACAAATTGGCAGAGAGTTCAGTTTGGAAGCGATAATATAAAATGGCTTGAAACTCTTAAGGTCCAAGCCAGTTATTCTGAATCTCAGTTAATAGATTGTGCAAAGCAATTGGTGAGCTTCCACTCAGGGGCAGCAGAACATAAGTTGAATGTGGTTTACAGGAAATATTCAGCTTCCGAACGTTGTGGTGTTGCGTTACTTGCGCCAGCCAAAGTGTTGTGGTCTTTTCTTTAGGCTGTTTCCATTTTATATTGTAAAGCATGGATCATTGTACTGTAGTGACCAGTAAATTTCATGTAACTCATGACTTCATAATTAAAATTCATTATTTTTCACTCTAATTTTGGAGCTTTTAGTGGAGGATGCGTAATCTAGCTTTGATATAACTTGTTAAACTAGCTGACTTTTCTCCTGCCAGATCTATGTAACAACCTGTTTAGTGTTTACCCATAAATGGAGAACAGAAGAAAGCTTTATTTGTCAGACACACCAAAAGAAGAAAGAAAACAGAATGTTTACCCAGTATTACTTGTCCTAGTGTTTTCCATTTGCAGCATTACTTGTAAAGCCTGAACTTATATTTGGGTCAATTATGGCTCATGCCTCAAGCTGAGCATTACTTGTTCTTAAGAAAGATGTCAATCTTCAGAAGGTGACAGGCAAGCTTTTTCTCTTCATTCCTTCTGTGAGTGACTTATCATCTGACGCGCGTAGTATGATTTTTTTCCAGGTAATATTCTAAACTTTTGTTTGTGATGTTTTTCTCCCCGAAGGCTGTGTTGTTCTCTTCCTGTTTCAGCTGCAATGCTGCCGCATGTTTGCAACATGAGAATTGTCGGATCAACTAATGATGCTGGGATTTGGCGTTGATTCAATATGTTACTTCATGCTTGTTGTGATCTGTAGGGATTCAATACATGGCTAATTCTTGGCTCAACAAGTCCGAAGGTACTGCAGTGTCATAATCATGATAGACTAGAGGAATACTGAAAAGAAGTAAAGAAATTGACCATACAATAAGAAGACATCTTAAACAGAAAACACAGAAGTGAGCTGATATGTAGAACACATTACACTAGCACAGAGAAACTGAAATTGGAAACCAACTTGACATCTAAAGCAAATTCTGCACAGTAGACACTCAAAACTGAAGATCAATCTAGCAGACAATTGAAGTTCCAATGCACATTACACTAACAAAGCCTTAATTGTTATCCAAAAAGGGTCTGAATGCAAAAAATTGAAGTTCCATTACACATTACAGTAACAAAATTACTCATTCATGGTTAAAGAGTATCATTAACAAAGAATAAAACAAACCCACAATGTAACAAGTACTCCTTACAACATATCCAGCTCTATATCTTCAGGAGGAGGCACTTCAGGAAAATCATCTGTGGCAGTAGGAATTGGTTTTGCTAGCAACTCTCGCTTTCTTCTGGCAATTTCTTCTTTCACTTGAAGCAGCTGATCACTCACAGCCATCAACTCATCCATAGTATCAATTTCTTCAACATTGAATTGGTTCCACCAAAAACCATCACCGGCACCGACTTCTTCTTCATCTTCTTCTTCCTCATTAGCATTACAGTTGAAGAGATGGTTTGGTGATGAAGAAGAAGAAGAAAATGTGAAGGGTTTACCAGCAGGAGATAATACTAGAAGAGAAACACAGGCACCGGTGAGACTGGACAGTTCATGAGCTTTCTTGAAGAGACCCTGGCGTCTCTTCGTGAAGGTAACGTTCCTCTTGTGATTATCTTCAATCTTCTTAATCTCAATCGCTCTCTTCCCCATTGCAATAGAAATCCAAACAAAAACCCTAATTTAAATCACAATCAGGATCGAACCTTGATTCGCAAGAGACCCAATTCTTTAAATCTCAAACAAAAACCTAAATTCAACAGGTTGATGATGATGATTCAGAACAAGAAAACCCAAACAAAAGCCCTAATTTAGAAATTGATGATATTGGTGCAGAGCGGCGATGATGTTGTTGCTGCTAACATAAGGAAAGTGTTATATTTATAGACTTTGCCTGGTGTAGATTTGGAAACCAAGAAAACGCGCAATGCCGTTAGCGGGAAAACAACGCGGAGAGATTTTGAAGTTCCGGTTCTTTCTACCGGTCCAAGTTTAGGCATATAAAACGTTTCTTAGGAACAATTGATATGCAGGGAAAGAGAGTATGGAGATAAGGCCAAGCGAAAAGTCTACCTCTTTAAGCTAGTCAGAACTTCGAAATTGCGGTTGTTGGTTCATATCTTGCTAGGGCTGGGCTGTCAACATATGAATATCTGACGGATTTTTTGGAAAATCCGATTCCGATTAATTAACTATTATTGGATTTCTGATATCCGGTAACATCCTATAGGATCTCCAAAAAAAGTATATCGATTCCGATAGGTTAAGCTATCGAATATCGGATTGTAATCCGATAAATTCCGTTACAATAAGCTACTGGTGCAAAGCTTACTAGAATCAAATTGTGATAGAATTAAATGAAGAATATTCATCACAGTATATCAAATTGTGATAAAATTCATTGAATAAATCAAAGCATTTCTCAAAATTTAAAGGTATTATAGCATCATTAACAACAGTTGTGGGAGTATAAAATCTGCTATACTCGACAGATCTATTAGTCTAACTATGGTCTTGGAAGCAATATACGGTGCATGCATTGATACAAAGAGAATAAGAACAATATCGAAGCTAATCATTATAAGTAGCAGTAGTAATATGAGCATAACTATAAATTGCATTTCATTCTAATTATTAGTACATGGATATGATGCTTAGATTTTTAAGGAGAAGCTAACCTAATCTTACTCTCACGACTTAAGATTACCCCAAAAATCCAACCCCTACAATGGATCTCGAGCTCGCCTTATATAGGCCGAGTCGGAAGTGGATTACAGCTAATAAGACAAACTACTCAATCGTGGAGATGTCAGAGTTTGTCGAGTAAGGCGGTGCCTTCCCGAAGATGGCTTCGGTACCTCGTATCCTTGCCCTCGAATCATCTGTGCAAGTCTTCTCTTGCCTAGCTTTTATTCGTGGTATCTTTGCTGTCTCTTATTCGGAGCACGACCACGGCGTTTTACTGATGTTCCAAGTCCCTCTGATCTTGACACGTGTCCCGAAGGTGCTTTACCCTCTACAGTTTGCCTCTTTCCTTTCCTTGTATCGAAGATGCTTTGGGAAGGAAATTACTTCTTCGTCATCCTCTTCTCGCCACCTGCCCCACTAGCCGCCAAGTGTGACGTTTTATGACACGTTCTGCATGTTCCCGAGATTTTAGCTACCTTTTGACCTTCCAACTGGTAGCGTCGGTTTCCCTCTATTATTTAAGTTTTATTTTCTCCCTCTAAAAAGTTTTAGCCTTTTCGTACTCTCTTCCATAGCTCCGATGCTTTTATCTTTCGAGAACCCTGAAAGTCTATCTTCTGATCGAGTGCTTCTCAGGCTTTTTCTGGTGGTACCCTTTGTTTTGATCTGCCTATTGTTTATTAAAGACAACTCCTTTCCCTCTTTTATCACCTCTCAGGCCCTTAATCAATCTTATCTCTGCAACTTCCGGCGCCGGCAAGTCGTGCTTTTCTCCCTCTCCTTTTCTTTTTCATGGCTTCTCCTTCCAAAGTCGATGTTCTTATTTCGATGATGAAAACTTTAGGCTTTAAATCATATTCTTTTAACATAAAGGCTGTTGATGCTCCCGGTGGCCGGCTGACTCCAGAACTGGTCGAGGGGTTAAGTGCAACGAGGATAAGCTCTTAGTTACGTTCCATCAGATTTTTGCTGGGCTGATTCCTCCTTTTTATCGGTCATCCAACCCTTTATTCCTTGAGATCCTATGTTCCCTACCTAGTCCTCGTGGGATAATGCAACTCACTTGTAGTTCGATTCACCTAATCAATGAATGGATTTACCGCTCCGAAGATAATTCCGAGGCTGGCTCCACGGCGAAGTTTTATTTTACCGCCAAAAAATTATTTCACCACTACGAGCCCTTTTTAACGCTAGATAATGAATTAGCCCCCTGGGGTGTTTGCTTCCAAACTGTGAAAGGGAGTGTAAACATAATCCCAGGGTCTCTAGATTACTCCATGGACGAAGACTGGTATTCAGAGCCTGTACTGCTGTCCGGTCCTATTCTCCGAGGATGGAAAGATGCAGGCCTCTTCTTCTCTCGGACGCAGTTCGAAGTAGGCCACCAATTCTCGACTCATCATCTGATTACTATCCACTTCTCTGACGAGGACAGAGAGCTATCTCGCCAAGTTTTAAGGAAGGGTAAAAACATTTCTGCGAATGTTTCGAGTAGCCTAAAGCGTCACCGTGCAGATGAGGAGACTATGGATCAGGTAACAAATACTGTCTTGAGATATGTTTTTGGTTTCGGAGTATGAATACTTGCCTCTATTTGTTCCCTGACAAAGACGGATCCTCTCCTGCAGGGTAATGCTGTTCCTGTGAAGGATTTAAGTTTGGACGATGAGTCGGTGGGTTTTGAGTTTGAGGAGGAGAAAAGAGTTACTAAGCCTCTTAAGAAGTTTGTGTTTAAGAAATCCACCAAGGCGACTTTGCCGAACCACCGCAAGGTAGCTAGGAAGCCACTGGTAGAAAAGACGCTAGTAGATGTCGCTGACGAGTCGTCACTGCCGAAAGTTGTTGATATGCTACCTATCGTTAATGCTACCGAGGAGGCTGTTGCCACTGTGCCGAATGAAGTTACATCGAGTGCGCCTGCCTCTGCTTCTATTGCCTCTGCATCTGCCATGGTTGTTACTACTGTAGCGACCACTGCCTCAGTTGAAACCCCAGTCATCCCTTCGGAGAAAGTCGTTCCTGTGGTTGATGTCCTGCTTCCTCGAAAGGATGGCTCGACTGCTAGCAAAGATCGTCCGAAGAATCTAGTTCTCAGTTATCCTCGTAGTTCAAAATTTCCACCTGCTCCTAGCTTTGCCGGTAAACACATCCAACCGTATACTGCCAAAAGATTTAAGGAGGTGCTTTTTGAGAATCATAATCCAAGTGACTTTACAGTGGAAGTTTCGTCCCGTTTCAAGTCCCATGCTTCTGATCCACTGAATTACCCTTTGGACCCTCAGTTCTGCAAGAAGTTCGGTGATGTAATTGGGGGTGACTGTCTCAGAGTTGAATATGATCTTCGCCATCCGCCTTTGTCTTACGAGGAGAATCTGGTTATGCTTCAAATGGTAAGTTACTTTTTCTTTTGAGTGTAAGTCGTCACACTTTGAGTTCGGTTAAGTATTGGTGTGCTTTTCCATATTTGATAGGGCGATTACCATGCATCTGGCTTCTTAGCATATTCCTTTGGCTTATCTGGTGAGGCCGAGTAAATTGAGCGAAAGTTTCTTCGAATGCAAGAAGAGCTTGCTGCAGAAAAGACTCGTAGTGCGCACGAAAAGATGAAGCAAATAGGTATGAACTTGCTATCTTACGCTTTTGCTGTTTTTAATAATGGACAAATTTCTAAAATGTCCGAAAAAAATATGCCTAATTTCTATGTCGGCCACGTTTTTTTCCACTTTTCAATAATGGCCAATCCGTTAGGTTTTCCGTCAGGGCCCACATTAGAAGTCAAATCCGTTGATTTTAGTCAAGATTCCCTTTCGAAATTACGTCCTTATCCTTACATGTAATCTACCGTTCATAGAATACACGGTGATAGATCAATCTAACACACGTGCCATTTCACACGCGCACTTAACACAAAAATCACAAAACTCTTGACTCGGGCAATTTCGTTTCATTTTCTTCCTTCTTCTGTCTTTCTCTCTTTCGTTCTTCTCTGCTGCTGCTGCTTCTTCTCTAGGGTTAGGTTAGGGTTTCTGAGAGAGGTTGACGGAGTTGAAGAGGAAGAAGAAGAACCAGACGTGCATGCGAAGAAGAAATCAACAAGAACCACGAGTTTTTTGCACTTATGAATGGTGTGAAGTCGTATTACATGACGTCAATGGAGAATTCACCGTAAGTTTCTTGTTTATCTCTGTCGCAGTTGAAAACCCATGCTTACAAATATCATGTTTAGTTAAAAATCGTGTTTTAATTTTAGGGTTTAACTGTTTTTCCCCTTTTTGGAATTCTAGGGTTTATCAGTTTTCCCCCCTTTTTAAAATTGAACATTTGATGGTCTAATATGTTTAATTTGTATAATTGGTTTGTTTTGTATAAAAGGGGGTGAAATTTGTGTAATTAGGGTTTCTGATGGTTTGGATCTGTTTTGTCTAACCATTTTTATTTATTTTTTGTGTAGAAAATTACGCAGGATAGTCATGTTTTAAATTGAAACAATCTTACTTGATGCAAGGTTTTTCCCTCATGATTTACAAATTTCTTGTTTCTTGTTGATTTTGTCTATTTTTGTTTGAATAAACTGTTGAACTTTTCCCAGATTTGAACCAATCCTGTATTACAGTAGTGGGTTTTGGTTATATTACTAGATTGTGGGGTTTGCTTGATTTTAGGTTTCTATAAGAAAAAAACCAATTTATTATGTAATAACAAGTCATCTTGGTGTTAAGTTTGGATGTTTGTCTTGAGATATATGAACAGGTAGTAACATACATGCAAATTAGGATATGCATTGGTGTTAAGTTTAACTATCTGTTAATATTTGAATTTTGATATCTGTTAATAAACTTAATCATAGTGTTTGGTCAAATAATGTCGTTTATGCGCCTTATCTCCAGATGTTCTTATATTCAGTGGATAAATCGTTCCCGAATTTTTTTCACTGGGCTATCCTTTGTTGGATTGGCAAGTACTCAGATATTTGTGTTTGATCGTAGGATGGAGAAGGATGCACCTAGCCTTCTTGGTTCAATTAGATGTTGTTGTTGTTGTAGAAAACGTGGAGTGTAATTTGTTCTGTTTGTTTGGTTTTAGTGCAGAAAACCAATTTTGGAACTGAGCAATACCATTGTTTCCAATTGGACAAGATAATTGTCTGTCCAAAGTATGGGTTGTTGTCGATTGCTCAGACTCGGTTCCGGATTCATTGAATCACACGGGTAGTTGAGGCTATCGTCCTCTTGAAGAGATTAAAGCCAACGAGAGAAAAAGGGAAACTTTGCCTACTCCTGCTGAAATCGCAAGGACAACAGTTGAGGTGAGCAATAAGCTTTTCTTTTGGACCTTAAAACTCACAGCTACTTAGTGTCTGTAATGCTCGAAGTTTGAGTTTGGATGTGTATGCACCTTTTTTTTGTTGCTTTTATGAAATTCAAATTAGTCACATTTGGTCGAACACTCGACTTATCATAAAGTGATGATTTCAATTGTGGAAATTATTGGTTGTATAACACGAGCCTCCTGCTTACCCCATTTGGTTGAGCTACAATATTGGAAATCAGGAATTTGATACAGAGCCTTAATTTTTTTTTGGATATTGGTGATAAATGACAAAACTTACTTCTTTTTGTTTTGGCTAACGACAGTGCGTTGTTGGAATTTGAGCTACATCAGTACCATCTTTTTCTACTCCTCCTACATTTGCAGCTAATCCATCTCCTGCTAACATTTCTCACTGCAACTTTGTTGGAGTTGGATCAGTGTCTCTCAACATACAACAAACAAAGGCACCAGCTAAGAAACTGGTTTCAAAGAGACCCAAGAAGTAATGTGTTTGTTGCTTTTCTAGACTTAGAAATTAAAGGATTGGATCTCTATAACTCTGACATTTACTTTTTTTTTTTTGCTTTGCGTAGAATGGATTGGGTTTGTTTTGAATTTGATTGTCTATGAATGGATTTGGTTTGAATGCAGATGGTTTGTTTCAGTTTTTGTTTTTTGTTTTTTTCAGTTCAGATGATGATTCAGGGGACCCTTGTTCTGTCAGTTGAGTTAAGTTGAGTTAACTCAGTGGTGGTCTTTGGTACAACTCACTGAGTCAGTTGGATCGGAGTGATTCATTGGCTTAACTCACTGATCTAACCTCCAAGGGTTAAAATGACTTTTTCTTATATCAGTTAAGTGCCACATAGGCATTTAACTTCTGTTACACCGTTTTCTTTAAAAAACGGTCAATATCGGCCATTCTGGAAAAGTTGAAAAAAACGTGGTCACTTTAGAAATTAGCAATATTTTTTTTGGCCATTTTGAAAAATTGCCCTTTAATAATTTGGTGCTGAGAAAAATTCCTCTACCGTTGCTTTCTAAAAGGAGAGTTAGAGGAAGGGGAGAAAAAACTCCGCGAAGCTAGGCTGGCTCTTGGTACTTATTCCCAAGAGAATCGTAAGTCTACCCATGTTTCCTGTAAAGGCGATGGGAGTCATCGAGGTGAAATTGAGAAACTTGTGAGAGAAAGGAATAAGGCTTGGGATGATCAGGACTACTATAAGAGGAAGAGACTCGAAGTTGAGAATATCCTCACCGAGGAGAAAAGAAAATGGATAAAGGCTGAGCGTTTACTTGAGGAAGAAAGGAATAAAAATCAAAAGAATGCCCAATGCACTATTTTCAGCTGGATGTATCTCGCTTGACACAAGAGCAAGATTCTGCTCGTAAAGAGAAATCGATTAATGCGTCTGGCAAGGTGGTGATTGAGAAGTTAGAGCAAGATATCAGGAACTTAAGAGTTCAAGTGGCGACCTTGAAGAATGCCAATAAAGAGCTAGCTTCGGAGAATGATGGTTTGAAAGGGGGCTGTAATGAGGGGAGCAAGGATCTTGCGAAGACTAAAACTACGAAAGACCACCTTTCTCGAATGGTCGATGAATATCGACTAGAGCTTGCTAAGCTAGGATGGGTCTCTTCTGAAGATATTAGGAAAAGATCTACCCAACCTCGTTTTACCAATCAACATGAGGTTACTGGGTACATGGTTGTTAAAGAAAATAGGGTATCTTCCCTGGATTACCTTGTTTGATGTTTTATTGTGATCTTGGAATATAGTTGGGTTTGTCATCTCCCTCACCTGTGTCTATTTTTTGTTTTTGCAGGCATCGAAGCTAATTTACTAAAGAAGGTTGCAGATGCCGAAGCTGCGAGGGATGACGCCGCCAATCAATTGGTGTTTGAATCAGACCGAAAGTTGGAGTTCGAGAGGAAAGCTGAGCAATTATCGAAAGAGTTGGTCAAGGAACGTCAACTTCGAACTGCTGATATGAACAGACATTCCCGAGAGCTGGAGCTCGAACGTAAGCGTCGCTCGGAGGATGCAGAGAGAAGTGCCGAGGAAGTAACTACCGAGCGAAATTTCCGCCTTAAGTGTCAGGAGAACTTGAGAAATATTGTTAATGCTTTCGCCCTCGTCCACCCTCAATTAAGACATGGACAAGCTGCTGAGGAACTGCTTACTCGACCAGCGTTAACTACTGCCCTGACTACGAGTATGGCTTGCCGAAAACACGGTCGGTCTCTTTTTAGGGCTATTGGTATTGAGCCTCCTACCTATGGAGTTGTTGGTGCAGATGATCCTGACGTGGTACTCCTAGGTGATGCGGATTTGCTTCCTCACGAAGTTTTTGTAAGGCTTGCTAGGGAAGAATTACGAAGGAGAGGGGTGACAGGGAATGTGTCCGAAGACCAAGGCTCTGGAAATGATAATGATGATGACGACGATTCTGATGATGGTAATCAGGAGGTGCTGGTGATCATCCCGAAGGTCATCCGAAAGATGATCCCGAGGGTGGTTCGAAAGACGATCCCGAGGGTTATGCCGAAGCAGAAACTAATAGCGCAGCCGGGGATGTTGCACAGGATCTTGGGGGATCCAACGAAGGAAACACTGGTGGTGGTGTGAGTGTTGTTTTTGATAAGGATAGCAGCTATTTGTTTCAAGAGTCTTCGGCATCTTATAGTGATGATGAGGATGGGAGGATGTTAAGCCTAAGATGGAGGATACCCCTTTGAAAGCAGACCCTTCCGGCTTTCGGACTTATGAAGAGGACTTGGAAGTTGATAAGGAAATTTGGGATTCGATGAAATTTTTTCCTACCCCTCGTCATGATGCTGTGTCTGGCAAACTTTCTCCCAAGATGTAGCAGCGGGTCTTTTTTCTTTTGTCTTTGTTTTCTGGATAGACTTCCTATGCCACTTATCTCTCATATTTGTGCCTGTGTGATATTTTGAATATATATAAAGAAAGTATTTGCTTGAATAAAGTTTTCTCTTTTTGCTCTATGTTTTCCCGTGGGAACTTTGTGATCAGGCACGAAGTTGACCTTGCAATATTTTAGGCTCCTAAGGTTACTTGAGGTGCAATTCCGGGGCTTACTTCGACGTGTGAGATAGTAAACCAGCTAGTGGGGGCTTTCAGATCACCCTTCCCAAAGGGTTTTAGCTACTTTCCTGTTTTAAAGCAAACATTGGCTATCGAGGCCATAGGTACCCTTTTTGCCTCAGTATATTGGGTGGATGTCGAGGATACTAAGTATCCTACGAGAGAACATGGTGGTGTTCTGATAATCCATTTATCCCAAGTAAAGTAGGGAACTTATGGTGGGTAGCTGCTATGCTTTTACCTCGATAATAAAGTAGCACAATGTGGGAGTGCCGGTCAAGGCTGGAGCTTAGACATGGTACTATTCTCCTATCGCGGCCTAGAATTCGACCCATCTGTTTCTCGGCAGCCCCTCATCGAGGCTATGTTTTGATTTTTTAGAGGAGGTCCCTCGGCTGCGTAACTCGCTTGCCATTCCCGTGAATGTAAGCGAATTAACTGCCTTGGGGTTCCATCCACCTTTATAGGTAGATGTTAATCCCATTTATCGTCCCCTCGACGCCTCAAAAGAGAGGTCCTCATGGTCATGTAGTAGTGGGTCCAAATGTGTCATAAGCTTATGTAGCCTAGATGCAAAGTACCCACCGCTAACGGGGTGTCTTGTGGGTAGAGGACTGTGTCATATAGCTCGTAGGGCCCTTACGACTTATATGAACATTAGCTTTGTGCCTGCTATTCGAGGTCTTTTTATTTTTGGCATCTGGGCCTTGGCGTCAAGGCCTTTTGATTGCGTCAAGGCACTAGGGGAGATATGGCGTCGTGGCCTATTTGCTTTATATAACGTGAAAGCCTTTGGAGATTTGCCTATTCAGGTAGGACTTTTGCCTATCCGAGTAGGATCTGGAGTTTGAATCGAAGTGTAGTGCATCGAGGAGTGCAATATTTTTTAACTACAACAGGTCAAGCTGCTTCCTTTATTCTTTCATTCTAATACTGACATTTTTTATGTGTTGCTTACATATAAAGTTCTAATTAAGGTGCTTCAGGTTCTTTCCTTCGACTGGGGTGCTTAGTCTTTGACCTTCGAGATTAACTAGGCTGTAGGTATCGTTTTCGAGTGCCTTTTCGATCACATATGGTCCGACCAAGAATTTCTCCTCTAGAGTATCCTTTCCAACGCTACTCGAACTTGGTTTGTTCGCCGATTCGCTTGGCATTAGTATCTTACTGCTTGCCACGAGGAATTGCTCTTTGTTTTCGGGGCAATGACCCTTCCCTTTATTGATAGGTCGAGTGCCTAGCTTGCAGACTGTGGGGCTTCTCATGGTGGTGCCAGCCATTCCAGCCTCGACTTCAGCTATGAACTCCCTTATGCAGGACTCTGTTATCTTTGGGTGTTTGGCTAGGTTTGGGGAATCCTGCCTCGGATGCTCCCTCGCTTGAACATCAATTTCGTTGCATACACGAGCTTCAGTTGGATCACCTAGTATTTCTGCGATTCCGAGTAGTGTTGGGAATCAGATTCTTCTGTGAAGTGTGGAGGCTACTCCCATGATACTATGTAGCCAAGGTCTTCCCACAATGGCATTGTAAGGAGAGTCTATGTCGACCACGCAAAATTATGTTGGTTGCTCCAGCTTCCCTACATGGATCATTAACGATAGCTCTCCCCTGGGCATCGAGGGCTTTCCATTGAAACCATAGACATTGTACGAGGAGGGTACTAAGGCGACATTCTTTCCAAACAACTTATCATATGTTCTCCCAAAGACTATGTCAACAGAGCTTTCCGGATCTACCAGTATTCTAGGCATTGCCATCTCCTCGATATGTAGTGTGATGACCAATGGATCGTTGTGCAACCTTCCTTCGTCAGGGATATCTGCTGCCGAAAACAAGACTGGTTGCCGCTGCCACTCTTCCAGGTGTCCTTTTACTGCCACACTTAATATCTCTTTTCCTTCGAAGTATCTTTTATGAATTCTATCAGTATGGATGCCTTCGAAGTTTCGTTCCCAGATGTCTGCATGAACTATTGAGTTGCAGTCATCTAATCTTGGGATGTCCCGATCAATAGTTATTACATACGCCTCGTCCTTCTTTTCCTCTTTTGGTTGTGGCGGGCTTGGGGGTGGCTTTGGTAGTTCTAGGAAGTGCTTGAATTTTCCTTTTGAAATGAAGAAGTGAATCTGGTCCTGCGCCGTGACACAGTCCTCTGTTGTGTGCCCATAGAATTTGTGAAATTGGCAGTAGTCTCTCGAGTTCCGAGTATGCTTCGGCTGGTTTCCCCTGCTCCTTGGGTATCTCATCTCGTTTGCCATCCCAGATTGTTTGATGCTTCCGAGGGCGTCCTCGATGGTAACACACAGCTTTGGCAGCTTTCTGTCTTGGAATGCGGGAAATCCCGACCTTGGCACGCCGAACTTTCTACCTCCCTCGTGTCCTCTTTGAGTGCTATTGCCTTCGAATTCTCCCCGAGAGTCAGTTCCTCTGTTGTCGTTGTATTTTCTATTATCGTGATATCTCCCATCACCAAATTTGCCTTCGTTTCCGTATCTCCCATTATCGTTTTGCCTTTCTCTTTTTGAAAAATCTCCTGCTTGATTGCTCATGGTGTGATCTCGCTCTTCAAGTGATAAGTTGTTTATGGAGTGCACTTGTTTCGAGATGTTTCCTTCCCTTGAGTTGCTTGCTCCTTGATTTCCTCCAGCGTGATCCGTTCCTTTTGATATTTCCGAAGATCTTGCAACGTCTCTACATTCTTGGAGAAAATCTTGTCGTACAATGAATGATTCTTGTCGAGTTCGTTTTGATATGCTCGCACCTTGTCTTTCTCTGAGGCCCCATTTCCTACTTCCACGCACTGGGCAGCCCACCTGTTGTTGATGGTGGTTTTTGGCGAGGAGGTCACAGGAGTAATTTCGCATCGATTTCTGGCGTCCTGGAATAGCTCGAGACAAGGTATGGATTTATTTTATAGTAGGGATAAGGTATTTTGGTTGCATTTAGCCATACTTTGATATCTCACGACCCTAGCCTAGTAGCATGGTCTATATCCCTAGCCTATACGTAAAAATACCTAAGCATGTGCATTAGCCAAGCTCATGCTCGAGCCAAAACCTAGGCCATTCACGCCATCTCCATCCCTTGGCCTCGTGGCCTAGCTTAGGCCGCCAACACCTTTGGCTTTCCTTCCTCTTGGCCT
>JAJJMA010223876.1:0-19035 GCA_023529015.1 Papaver nudicaule
CGTAGTGTGCGTGTGGCTATGTGCGTGCGTAGTGTGCGTGTGGAGTGTGAGTGAGCGGGATAACTATCAGGGTTCATTCTCTTTTTTCTTTCTCTCTCTTTTTTCTCTCGTTCAGCTCTCTCTCAACCCTAACCAGAAAAACTGCTTCTCTCCCTCAACCCTAAATCAATTGAATCGATTGAATCGATACAAAGAACTTTGTGTTAATCTTATCAATCGGTTCCATTGATTTATTCTTGTCCGATGAGTTCAAAATTTCAGATCCATGAAGAATTTTTCTTAGATTTTGAGATTTTTTTTTCATTTTTAAATTTCTCACTGCAATATGTGATGTGCTAAACGGGTTGTCTTGATTCTTCAACGTCTCTGTGTTTTTCTAAGTTAACTCTGTTGGTAGATCTTTAAAGGACTGCTCAAACCCTTTTGATTCTCTTTCTCAAGATTCGCACTTTTCTGTTTTTCGATTTGGTTTTTATCATTAGCTATGTTTCCTCTTGCCTTATGATGAATCTCTGAAGGTCTCAATTTCTTGATTTTATTTTGTTGGTTTTTTGTTCGAAAAATTAGAGTTTGTTTAAAAAGTTGACAACTTTTGCTTAATGGTTGTTTGATAAAATGCCTAACATAGATTTGTTTGAGTTGTTAGTTTTATATTTTAAGATAAAAGTCTAACAGAGACTTTTTGTTCTTCAATGTTCTTCAATAAAAGTCTGATTTTTTACTTCAAAATCTCAAACCCATTCAAGCCCTTTTGGAAGAACAACGATTTTAGCCTGATTTAGGGATTATTTTTACTTTCTTTTACGATGTTGTGAAATTGTAGTGTTGTTCTCTGATTTGATTAATTGCATGATTATTAGGGGTTTTTCTAGCAATGGAGAGTAAGTTTGTTCCTGCTTCTTTATCTTTTCACTTTCTAGTTTTGAGTTTGAAATTGGATAGGTGGTGATGGGGTTTCAGGATGTAGTTTCATCTTACTGATTTCTGGGGTTTCAGATAGTGTTTGCTATGATTGGGTTTACTTTTATGTTAATGATATCTAACAGGTATCTTTGTTACAACATAATGCATTTTCTTTCGGTCTTTTTCCATTGTAGTATTAACATCTAGCTCTGTCAAATTCCTTGCAGTTGTTCAAGGAATTCTTTGTTACCCGACACAGGAGAGGAAGTTGCTATTAAGGTTGTATGTCGATATCCCTGGTGGTTAATTTTGTTTGTTTTTCTTCAGTTCCTTGTCCATAGTGGTGCTGCAAAGCAATTTGCTTAAGAATTAGATATGATACTGCACATTCAAATTTGTCCTGTAGTTAGAATCTCTATACAGGTTCTAGCTTACTCAAGAGGCATCAGACCAAATATATCTGGTATAAAACAACGCTTAGTGTCCATGTTACCTATGACCAGTTCCAAATTAGCAATGGCCATATTCAAGCAGCTACTTATAGCTATTCACCATTACCATCCTCAAGTCGCATAGTGGTTATCTACGCCATTGTTATATGAAGAGCCGATGCTGGGTCATCTCAGCACTGATGTTAGGGTTTGATAGAATATCACTTACATCTATCAGTGTTGTAGTGTTCTCATATTACCTCTTTGATTATTATGTCATGGTAGTCAAATAAAATTGTTACGGATTGCTGATACTTTTTTCATTACCTGATAGGTGCAAAGACCTGGGATCGAACCTATAATTTACCGGGATCTTTTCCTGTTCCGGACTCTTGCTTCATTCTTGAATGGTATCAGTCTACAGAAACTAGGATGCAATGCAGAACTTATTGTTGATGAATTCGGGGAGAAGCTCTTGGAAGAGCTGGATTATACTCTGGTAATTCACAGACTATTACACTAAGTGTATAATGTTAAATGATTACCTATGTATTACTAGTGCTGAATAATTGTAAAGCAAAGACTTGTATACTTCCAAACATGGTTTTTTACAATAGTTGTCGTTGTCTCCTGAGATGGTAAGTCATACTAGCTCTATATATGTATACGTCATCACTCTTTGGATTGTTATGAGGAAATGTTTGATTAGTTTGTAATTTCTGTATAGATTTGGTTGGTGGTTTGCTTATCTACAAAACATGCGTTGTTAAGCATTCATTTGGGTTGAAATAAATTCTTGTGTGGCTTGTGCAAATATGCTTTTAGCACTGAGGCAATGAGGCTACGTAATAACTAGACTAGAACTGGATTTCATTGATTCCCAAGCTTAACCTGTTGGTTTTGTTCTGGTAATTTAAGGTTTTTTATGTACAGGTTGATTGGGATCAAATGTTGTGAACTTGGAGCTGCAGAACATCCTTGGGCATTTATGTTTGCATCTCTCCTGAGCTAGAAGCTCCTGATTCATGGAATTGTTGCTGCCGGTGTTCCTGAAGTTGTTTCCCAACATGTTGCCATCTACATTCCAAGACAAAATGAAAGAACAGGTGCCTTATTGTGATATACATCTCTACAAAACTTGTTTATTTTTTGCAGACTTCATTTTATGTGACATAAAACTTGTTTAATGCGAACCTTAACCTGTAGGAAGCACTGAAAAGGAAGCTTACTGCCTGGATTGAGTATGCGAAATTTCTTCAGGACACAGCCAGAGAAATGGCTAAGGAAGTTCAAAATTCACCTAGTGGAGAAATTAAGAAGACAGCAGAAGATCTTAATGATTTTTTGAGCAAGGTAGGCAGTTTTGCAGCGACCTTGATCTTGGGTTTTTTCTGTAGGTTTCTAAACTAAAACTAAGTTAGAGTTGATATACATTTAAATGTCTTTAAGTTCCTTTCCTTTGTAAATGTTTTGATGTATAAAAAAAAATGTATGAATGTATTAATGAACAATTTTGTATGTGAATGGTTTTAGGAAATCATATTTATGGCACATGGAATCACTGACTGAGACCAGGTCAAAGTCTGACTGACCTTGTTTTGACCAGGTCAAAGTCTGACTGACCTTGTTTTGACCAGGTCAAAGACTGACTAGGTCAAAGTCAAGGTCGGTCTTCTTTGACTTGGTCATTTTTTTTGACTTCAGTAAAAAAATTCGCAACGGTTCAGCTGGCGTTGCATCCAAAATGGGCTGTAACGGGCCCCAAACCGTTGCATTTTCCGTTGCAGCCCAAAAATCGCAACAGGGACAAAGCCGTTTCGAAATTTTGTTACACCACCTTTCGTAACAGCCGTTGGACCGTTGCGACCAGGAATAGCAACCTTCCAGGGTTCGTTGCGACCAGCAAAATATGGTGTAGTGTGCAACTTCGGTGAAATATCTGTAAGTTTCCAAGGATATCATCTAGCGATTTGACCTGTCGTTATTTGTTTGTTGTCCATAAGGTTGTAGTCGTCTGATTGGAGGTCGGGTAGCGATAATCTTTACGACGGGCTGTGGAGAAACTCATAGGCAACACAGTAAAGGACATTTGTCTATTTAGGGGAGTACATGTGCGTGACCACCTTGCTGTGGTTGGAGGCGTAGGATTACTGAGGAGAAATCTTTGTGACTAATAGTCGTATAAGGGTAATATTGTCTGCACAAGCTAGTCCGAAGTCTGAGAGTAGGTGTGGTGGCTGCTTAATTCTTAAGAGTATTCAAACTGTAGTTTCCTCGTTAACAAAATTCTTGTGTGTACTTTACTTTATTTACGCGTTATACTTGACTTGTCATTTATAAATAAAATATCGTACTTGGTTGTTGACATAGTCTTTCGGAATCTTGTATTGACTCCCTTGTGTGAATCAATCAATTACGAAAGAGATCTTGTTCTTGAGTTATTGATTACAGGAACCGTTCAAGGTTTGACTTATAGGTAGACTAAAATAAAAGATTGGTGGTGTACTCGGTACCCTCGTCTTTTCAATTGGTATCAGAGCAGGCAAACACCTTAAGATCTAACAATCTTTGTTTGGCTCAATCCATCCTATAAGAAATATGTCTCAAAGCAAGAGATTTGTTTGCACATGAAAATATTCACCTAATGTTCAACCTGTTTGCATATGAATACCTGGTTCTAAGCCGTATGTTATCAGCATCGAAAAATCATCAGCAAATGACTCGGTCAAAGAATCAAGTATGCATGATACACGATTTGATAACTCACGAAACAAATTCTCAGATCTAAATGATGAAAGGTACATTGATCTTCTTACTACTGAAAACAAAGCATTAAGGGAACAGGTGAATAGTACTCTTGAAAAAATGCAAAATCCCAGTCAATTGTGTAATCATTTGAACATAAAGCAAAAACTTAATGGTCGAGTGATAGCTTCTCTTAAGCAATCTATGAATGATCGTAAGAAACACAACTGTGATCTCACGTCTCGTATCAAAGTACTAGAAGAGACAATATCCTTTTTAGCTCATATTAAGAAGGAACTGTCAGATCTACAAGATATTCATAACCAGCTCAAAATCTCGATCGGAGTTCTTTCTGAAATTCTCTCTGATGCTTTACAATTTGTCTGTGATTTGAAAAAGAACTATGTCTCTTCTTTAAAAGATCTGACTAAGAATACTGTAACTATCTCTTTTACATCACGTCCTTCCCGATGTGTCTTACGCTATTCTTACTGTAAGAAACAAGGTCACCTCTCGGACTGGTGTTGTTCACGAAAAAGAATTCTCAAGAGGATTGATGATCTTCTTCAAGAACTAAGTAAACAACATGAGAATTCTTCATCTGAGTCTGAAAAGGCATGTGAAACTTCTACAATCACCACTGAAGGAAGTAAATGTTGCAAGTCTTCTTGCTCCCAATCTACTCTCAAAAAGAGTAGTACTCATGACACAATTCACTTAAGTAACACTGCTGT
Source organism: Papaver nudicaule (assembly GCA_023529015.1). NCBI lineage: Eukaryota > Viridiplantae > Streptophyta > Magnoliopsida > Ranunculales > Papaveraceae > Papaver > Papaver nudicaule. Next base: position 4,814 of record JAJJMA010223876.1, read on the forward strand.
TCCTGAAAAGATTATCCAATCTCAAAAGAAATTGTATAGTACACAATCTTGTATTGTGTCCCATCAAGCAAAACCTGCTACTTAAAGAATTTGTGACATGAAATATTGAGTGTAAATTAGTCTATTTATAATAACAAAAATAATAGTAATAAATAATACATATATTTTTTAATAAAATTGGGTATTCCTTTAATAGTGCATTTTTGAAATAAATGGTTTCGAAAATCTTCTCAAAGTCCATATTTCAGAAACTGCCTTTTGGGAAATATACATATTATTGGTCATATAATACTCTACCAAAAATAGAATTGGAATTTCTTGTATAAAGGCTTACCCTAAGTCTCATAGTTTCAATACTCTTTCTTCTCATATCTTAACTTCGAAATATCACCTATTATTCGTAGTATGACAAAGAAAAATCTGGATGTTTGTGATCCTGTCAAGAAGTGTTTCGGATTGGTTTATTCTCAAAAGAAGAAGAAAGACTCCTTAGTGGACAGTCATACCGAAACATGCAATCTGTCTACATGCTTTAAGGAGTTTGAACATGATATTGTGGATTCTTCTAATCGATTGAGTAACGTTATGACATAATAAGATATTCTGAAAGATAAGTTTGTCTCAACTATTGATAGCAGAGGAGAACTGTTTAAAAAGATGATAATCACTCAAGGAAATATTTTCTTTCTCAAAGAAAAATTGCTGCTGCAAGTGAGATACTTGATGAGATCAACTCCTTGAAAAATCATGATCATCAAACTCGTGACTCTTCCGACGAGATTGTTGAAATTGACGAATCTAATTCCTAAAAACAGATCCCTATTTTCGAAGATTTAGAATGAAAAAGGGTGGTTGATATGTTTATGCTATGTTATTTGGAACTATCCCATGTTATTCGAAACTATTATGAAATAAAATAAAATAAAAATTATTATTAGTATTTTATCTGTTTTTATTTTTCAATTTTTTGAAATGTTTATTTTCGAAAATAACAAAAATATGAGTTTTGATTCTGTTTTATGAATATTATTCAAAAATAAAAAATATAGAAAATCGTAAAACTAAAATAATCACGTGATTCGAATGCAACATTTGATATAATATTTTCGAATCTTAATGAATATATGTTGATCAAGATTATCTCCCAGGGAGCTGATCTATATAATTGTTATTTAAATATCTTGATATCTCGGCCTCCTTATGTTTGTGGTTGTTATGTTTGTACTAATGACTTTGTATGCAGGTATAAGTATAACTATGTAAGGAGGAGATTGATTTTATGCTAGTCACGATACTATGTGATTTCTTGATGCCATATGGCAGGGGTTATAGTATATGCATAAATCATTGATTTTGGTATAATATCTAGTAAGACTACGGACGTGTTCGAAAATCAAAATCAGATCTCGGTGTTTCTCTGGTAAAGACTGTTCCCGTTGTTCTCATGTCCAAGGGAATGACTACCAACGGGGGAGAGTTCTTTTGTGAACTTTTCCTTAATGGATATATATCTTTCGGGGAGCGTGGTTGTGGAATTTACAGGGAATATATCTCATATCTGCTTATATCTTTTATATTTCCTGACAGGTTACTTGTGCTGATATATATATGTGCGTGTGTGTAATATATTAGGTGACTTGTCGAAATGCTGACCCTTATGAATGCAATCATTCTTATATGTTGAATCAATTTTGTCGTAACTTGAGCATTTATCTCTAACTTAGATCTTTTCGAAACCCTTTGTCAATTCTTTTTGACAAAAAGGGGGAGAAGTATTGATAGCTTGACTCCTTCAGTGCTTGGTCTTTGACCATAAGCAGTGTCATATGGGGAGAAAAATGCATGTACGTATATTGAAAAATGAATGAAATCATTAACTAAGGTGGGGTAACACTAGTTGTTACTACTGGTTACTAGCATTGTAGACTTTCGCGTTGTGCTACGGTTGATTACAATACGTCGGACTTGATAGACTTCCGAACTTACATTTAGGGGGAGTAAGTGTATTGGTTATCATGTGATTTTTCAATAGTACATATTTTGTTTGCAGACTGACATATTTTGCAGGTACTATTGGTGTGCTGTCAGGCTAAGTAGAAGAACTCGAAGTGTAGAACTTAATTAGGTTTTCATTTTCTCGTTCATCTATGTAAAGAGTTTTTGTAACTAAAATTGACAAAGGGGGAGATTGTTAGAGAATGGCTCGGTCACCTCACTAAGTGTTGGTATGTCAAGCTTAGTTGTCAAATTTAGTGATCAAAACTCGACCGCTTACAACACACATTAGGTAAAGACTTCATTAAGTTAGCTTTAGGTCGTGGAGGATTTTGGTAGGATTTAGAATCACTATTTGAAGAGTTGAAGAAGACTGAATTGCGATTGGTTTGTGATATTACTGAAAAGGGGGCCCATCTAAACCATTTAAAGCTTCTTACACACTAGATTTTGAGGACTTGAATCACTCATTTTTTATAACTCCCCAAAACCTCTTTTTCTCCTTCTTCTCTCTCAACACCAATAATTGTAACTCTAAAGTTCTAATCTGAACCATTAATTATATAACACTAACCACTAAACAAATTAAACTCAATTAACAACTAATCTGATAAGAAACGGTCAGTTTCTTATACAACGGCCAGCAGAAGCGAATTCAAAAGCTTACGATTCGAAGAACCAATAAACCAAACGATAATAATTTTCTTAATATTTCTCTGATTAATTATTAATGAACTAATAAGACCTTATATATAGGCTACAAGACTTGTAAAATAAGAAAACACTCTTCCTAAAATAGAATTTCTAACAAATATAAATTCCTAATAAAGTAAATAATTGATATAAATAAAATACCTTTTATTATTTATAATAATAATTATCCTATGCCCTGGGCCTCCAGTGGGCTAATATTGTAGCTCCCAGCACTCTTTGGCAAAGGTGGCTTCCATAAAGGAATAATTAGTCCAAATATGCAGAAAAGGCCTACAGGGTCAACAACGTTGACCTTGTACATAAAACTAGTATGGTGGCACGCGCGATGCGCGTGCTTTCCCGCAGATCTAAATTACACCACAAAGTGCATCCAATTTTGATGTGCCTTAGGTGCACCAAAGAGTTAGTGCAGGTAGGTATCACTTCCGCCATCAAACAGTTCATAGTCCAAATTGCCACATGTAGCCCTCGTGGAAGCCACCCAATTCACTCCAACATTCCAACTAAAAGGGCATTTCCGTAATGTACACGGCAGAATACAAATCCTATCCTTCCTGTAATCTTCTCATTTTAGTCTTTTCTTTCTTGCGCAGCTCAGTCTCTCTCCCTCATCTGTCTTGACTATTTATCTTATCTAAAAAAATAAATAATCAAGAGATTCACTTAGAGAAGGAAGCATGGTGAAGACATAATGGGTTAAGATCTATCCAACCATCGTTTCTATCACAAAGGAGTTATGTCATTATAAAAATATTTCGGATAGTTTTTTTTTCGAATTACTTCAAAGTTCAAACTAACCCTATTTTGAGCCCTCATGAAAATCACGGAGCCCCCAGTTAAATCGGAAAAACTAACTAGGTGTTCGGACAATGGGCATTAATCACACCCAGGAATGAAAATGGAAACATCATTTTCTTGGATCATTTTTCTTCCATGCATATTATCCAGCAAGCCAAACATATTTCTTTCATCATCACATAACTTGGATGCCTAGCGAACAAAATAGAGTGAATTGGTGCCGAACATGATAAATGTATATGACATTGATACATCCACCAAAAACATATTAATTGTCTATAAATTTTGTTATATGCATAATCTAAAAGTAGCCCATAAAAAATAATCAATAGTTTTGGCCAACCTAAGCATGTAGGTTTATGGTCTCTTCATGCAACTAGAGCAGACAAATGTAAAATCTTTGAATGTTTATCCTCTTATATCTCAATTGCCATACAGAATTTTGGGAAGTTGGAGAAAATTTAAAGGAAGATCAAGTTCGGAAGCCCATGCGCGTGGCCAGATTACATAACCACGCGCTTAGTCTCTAATCCACCGTCATCTGAGCCATACAAGACACTTATTCATGCTTGCTGATAGTAAACTGAATAGGTGGGGAAATAGATAAAAGTGCTTCCACTAAAATTACATTAGACGGATATGAATTCAGTTTTAACTTTTGTTATGTACTCATACATGCCAATGTGCACAATTATAAAAATCAAATTTCTAAATTGCTATCTGCATAAATTTTTAAATTGCAATCTGCATAAATTTCCACTTATTTGGAAATGTAAGAGATCATAGCGTAACAAATTAGTATATTTTCGGATTACTTCACCGAGACATTGGAGAAAACTAAAATGAAAGAGGGACATGCACAATATGTCCAACAGGATCTTAAAGAGTATTAATCAAACAGCTGATAAATCTCGACTCAGTAGTGCTAAACAGAGAAATTGAGAGTTTATTTACAAGAGCTAAATGTGCTTTTCTTTTTCCTGTAAAAGTGCATGTATAATGGACGGCTTCAGATCATCCAAAGCAAAAAACTTAAACATTATTCTGAAACTTTTATGTTATTAAGAAAATAAATTTTTATGGTACTTGTTTTATTTTATTGCTAGACTCATCTCAAAATTTAAGTGGGAGAGCCGATAAAACAGAAACATAAAATAGAGAGAAGCAAACGCAAGGGAGAAGCGATTCCCAGTATGTTGTTGCAGCTGTGCCACTTATCAAGCCCCACCGGTCATATCCAGTTCCCCTGCCGCTGCCGGAGTAAGATTTAACTTGTGAACTCAGGACTTTGGAACGTTCCCTAAATGCATCTGATTTAGTCAGGGATTCATTAAAGGGATCATACGATGCCAGATTCGATGATTTTGTTTAACAAATTCAACTCCCCCATTAAATTCTCAAACTCTGAGACTTTCTTTCATCGAAACCCTGACCACCATACCACATTTCCCTCTCCGTGTATTTTGCGTTCAATAACATACATATTGATCCCATCAAGGATTCAATGCGTCTTCATGTGCACGAAATTCAATTTTTTGGGTCACAAGTCTTGACCCTGCATTGTTTCTGGATCACTTGCATTATTAAATTCAAGCTAGCTCATTAATTGGCATGTTGTATCGATCTAAATCCCAACCAAGTTGTTTTAAGTAAACGTCAATAAACTTAGATCAGACCAGTTACGGAGTATATGATTTCATTAGTTTAATGCAAGTGTAAAGTGTAAGATCTCAAATGTGAACGTGAAGTCAACGCATCTAGGGCCAGAGTTCCGGCTGGTTCCGGCTCCAAAACTCTATCGGATTCAAGCTAGCTGATATTGGCAGGTTTATACAAATTTTATCAGACACATAAAATGATCTGTGGAGCCCACACCCATCTGAACTGTTTCACAAAACTGACTCATAATTTTAAGCTGGGGCCAGCTAGTAGTGTTCTGATTTTGAACAATTATCTTTTGTCCCGCGCGTAGCAACTTTGATGAACGAACATTATGATTCATGTTTCTCTTTTGCCAGAGGCTCCTGTCAAAAAATGATTTACATACCTACGTGTTTAGAATATCAGTCCTTCTTTCTGTTGTATTAAGAAATTTTTGTTCGAGAGATTTCTTGCACTTAGATAGTGTAAGGGCATAGATATACGGATCCTTGCGTTAAAGGTTCAAGAGACCGGAGAAATAAGAGCCAAGCTTAGAATCTCATCAGCTTCATGGAAACCCACGAGAGCTAATTAAATGAAATCACCCCAATAAGGACGCAGCTTTGTCCGCCACACTACTCTCACAGCATGTGAATTCTAATCACCGACACATCTCTCAAGAACCTCTCTGCACTACATTTATGACTCAAAATCTCTTCATTGATCCTCTCCAGTCCATAGAACTCTCTTCTATATAAATTCCCCAATCACTTAGCTTTCAAGTCTCATCAACATCAGGCAACAACAATCATCTCTTTTCCATCTTCTACCTCTTTAGCAAATATTCATTGCAATTCTTCAACAATATGGTATCTCCTAAGGTTTTGATTTTGTTGGCACTCTGTGTCCTGCCTGCTCTACTTGTTGAGGCTGTGCCTCAAAAATATCCTTACCACGTCAAAGGCCGTGTGTACTGTGAAACATGTCATCTTGGTTGTGAACACAAATATGTCACTTACATCGGAGGTAAATTTCCTGTCCACCGCTACTGGTTAATATTAGTCAGAAACAGTGAAATGATTATTGAATTTTTTTTTTTTTTTTTTTTTTTGGTATGTGATGTCCAGGTGCTGTTGTGAAGATTGAATGCTACGATGAACAAACCAATGCCTTGAAATACAGCAGAAGCGGATCTACAGACGCAAACGGATTCTACGTCATTGAAGTCAGAGACGACCACAAAGATGAGCGGTGTTTCGCTATTCTGGTGAGCAGTCCTCAGCCTGATTGTAACACAATCGTCCCAGAACTTGACAGAGTGACCGCCATTGTTACCAACGAGAACGGTGTAATATCACATGAACGTAATGTTAACAGCTTGGGATTCAAGAGTAATACCAAAGACGCTCGCTGCTCCGGTCTTATTCAGCTCTACAACTCTGACGTCTAGAGATTGAATCACCTTATTACCAGTACATGTTACATTATTTTTCTTTTGTCAATTTTAGTTCTCATTAGTATCCAGAAAAATTCGAACGAAGAAATTCTTGGGGATGAACTTCCTCGAATGAATTTTGCTTTCTAGTAGTAAGTAGAATGCTACTGATGTTTTTGTTGTTGTTGTTGTTGCCGTCGTGTTGTTGTTGTCGTCGTCGTCTATGTTTAGTAGGTTATGATTCAATGGGAATAAAAAGATCAATAGGGTTCACATTCTATATGTGACACCAATTAATCCAGCCATATGTTTTGGATTCTTGAAGATCTTTTGATTCTCATTTACTACAGTTGGGAAAAAGGTCACCTGTTGTGGCTCACCCAATATGTGTTAGTACTTGTTAAGCTTTTACATATTCATGAACGAAATTAATAGAAAAACAACGATTTTCATGTTGTGATTCATCATATACTACTTGCACAATGTTTCCGTCTTTGGTCCGTCACATTATTATTGGCACAAGTAAATCCAGAAATCAGAGCTATCAGTTGGCTTTCGAACTGTTGAGCATGAAGGACTAGCATTGGATTAGTAGCAGCTTCATTTTTCCCAATTGATTTTCATGGTTCCTCTTACTAGAGAAAATGATTGCCATGTAGGATATGGGTCGGTGGACTTAAGTTTGGAAAGCAAACTTAGTTGGTGGAAACATCTAGATAATTCTAGGATGTTTACTTATGCCGAAACTAGGAAATTCTATGTATGTCTAGAATGTTCTTTGTAGACAAGTATTAGGAAACCCTTTACTTGTAGGGTAAGTATGTAACCTATATAAATAGAGCCCTTGGGAGAACCTATGAGATATACCAGAAGCTCTTCTTCTCTCTTGGGTTTTATATATTCTCTCTGTATAATAATATATAAAATCACTTATTCCTTCCCGAGGATTCAACCTCGTTAAATTCTTGTCTTCTTGATTGTGTGCGTTTGTGTTCTTGGCATATTAAGATTATCTTTGTAGCTGTTGGTTAAACGCTTCCGCGGGTTTTAGCGCAACAATTGGCATCAGAGCAAGGGTGTCAGATCTTGGAGCTAGGGGTAATTCTTGGTATTGCAGTGAAGGTATTTTCTGAAGGTTTGAGTTATTCTTAATCTCAAAGTTTAGTTTTTATCGCTTTTGTGAGTCATGGGTGATTCAGAGGATGAAAACACGAAGAAGCCTGATTCAGAGACTACAAAGGATAATGAAACTAAGGAAGAAATACTACATACTCATAGAGCACAACTCAAGGTTGATAAGTTTACGGGAACCAATAACTTTGGTTTATGGAGAACAGACGTGATGGATGCACTTGTTCAACTTGACCTAGACGAGGCTCTAGAAGGTCGGCCAAAGGAGATGACTGACAAGCAATGGAACAAGTTGAATAAATTATGTCTTGGTTCGATAAGAGGTTGTTTGGCGACGGCAGTAAGAGTTAATTATCAGCACGAGACTTCAGCTAAGGATCTCTGGGAAAAGCTAGAGAAAGAATACTTGGTGAAGAACGTGGCTAATAGGATACATCTTAAGAGAAGTTTGTATCGCTATAATATGAAGAAGGGTGCAACACTGACGGAGCATCTAGATTCGTTTAATAAACTGCTTACTGATCTGGTAAATTATGATGAAGTCATAAACGACGAGGAACAAGCTTTGTGTCTGGTGAATTCTCTTCCTGATAAGTATGAACCCGTGATTAAAGCTTTAATGCACGGCAAGGCGAAGTTGACATATGAAGATGTCACTACAGCACTTCGTAGCGAAGAATTTAGGAAGATGAATAGAGAAGACATTGCATATGAAGCAGAGAATGACGTGCTTTATGCAAGAGGTCGTTCCACAGACAAGAAGAAGAAATCTGGTTATCGTGGTAAGAGAACAGGACGTTCTATGTCTAGAACGCGACTGCATAAGGATGAGTGTGCATGGTGCCATGACATGGGTCATTGGGCAAAGGATTGTACCAAGCGCAAGGAGCATGAAAGAGATAACAAGAAAACCGAGGTGAACATTGCGAAGGCAAGAGAAGAATCAGATGATGGTTCTGATTTCTCACTAACTGTGACACCATCAGCTTGTGTCGTTACTGAAGGCACATGGGTACTTGATTCTGGAGCTACATATCATATTTGCCCACATCGTGACTGGTTCTCGAGCTTTGAGAAGTTTGATGGAGAAGTACGAATGGGAAATAACAATACCTGTAAGGTAGTTGGGATAGGGAATGTTCGAATCAGGATGCATGATGGTATGGTTAGAGAGTTGAAGGAAGTCAGGTGTGTACCTGATGTAAAGAAGAATCTGATTTCACTCGGAACTTTAGAAGAAAAAGGCCACAAGCTAGTAGCAGAGAACGATATTCTAAAGGTAATCTCTGGATCTTTGGTAATCATGAAGGGCACACGGCATCACAATTTGTATTACTTAATGGGTAGTGCAATAACTGGAGATGTGTCAGTTTCTGAGCACATTGAGAGTGCAGCAAAGGAGACCACGAAGTTATGGCATATGCGACTTGCACATCCTGGTGAGAAGTCGTTACATGCATTGATTCAACAGAATCTGTTAAAGGGTGCTATAGCCTGCAAATTAGACTTCTGTGAACATTGTGTTAAGGGCAAGAAAACAAGAACAAGCTTTGGCACCGCAATCCACAAGACAGGTGGAGTTCTTGACTATGTTCATACAGATGTCTGGGGTCCCTCCAAGAATGCATCATTGGGAGGGAAGCATTGGTTTGTGTCGTTCATTGATGACTATTCTAGGCGCGTATGGGTGTACACCATGAGGCATAAGAGTGATGTCCTAGAAGTCTTTGTGAAGTGGAAGAATGCAACTGAGACCCAAACTGGCAGAAAGATCAAGGTACTACGTTCGGACAATGGTGGTGAGTACACGAGTGATCCATTCTTGCAAGTATGTCAGGATGAGGGGATAAAGAGGCACTTCACAGTTAGGAAGACACCGCAACAAAATGGGGTTGCAGAACGCATGAATCGTACACTACTGGAGAAGGTACGATGTATGTTATCTAATGCTGGATTAGGTAAAGTGTTCTGGGCTGAGGCAGTTACATATGCGTGCTTCCTCATTAATAGGTTGCCATCAGCTGCATTAGAAGGTAAAACTCCTATGGAGAAGTGGTCTGGTAAGCCAGCTTATGTTTATGACTTAGTTCATATCTTTGGTTGCCCTGCATGGTATCATGTTAGTGAAAACAAGCTTGATAGTCGTGCTGTTAAAGGGATCTTTATGGGTATGAAAAGTGGAGTGAAGGGATTCAAAATATGGAATCCAGTTGAGAAGAAGATGATCATGAGTAGAGATGTTACATTCGATGAGATGTCTATGGTGAAGTCTTGGGGTTCTCGGCAGGTGGAGGACAGAAGCACCAGTACTAGTGAACCTTTGCAGCAGGTGGAGTTTGATGCAGTTCCACCAAGTCCAGCTAAGTCTGTATCTATTGAGTCTACTTCTGAAGATGAGGAATCTACAAGAGAAGTAACTACTGATGTTCCAAATGATAGTGACGTTGTTAGTGAAGAGGAACAAGAAGCAGTAGATGATGCAGAAGTTACAGTTACGAAGACTGTAACACCCAGCAAACCAAAAAGAAAAACTAGAAGACCTGTAAGGTTAAATGACTATGTAACTTATGCATTACCAGTTGTTGAAGATGGTACTCCAACCACTTATGATGAAGCTATACAAAGTGTAGAGCGTGAGGAATGGCAAGGTGGAATGAAAGAGGAGATGGAGTCTCTTGACAAGAATGGCACATGGATTCTTATGAAACTTCCGAACGGTAAGAAGGCCATTGGGTGCAAGTGGGTGTATGCAAAGAAAGAAGGATCCCTTGTGAATCAAGTACGCTACAAGGCAAGGTTAGTTGCGAAAGGTTATGCCCAGAGAGAAGGAATTGATTACAACGAAGTGTTCTCTCCAGTTGTGAAACACTCGTCAATTCGTATTTTGTTGGCCTTGGTAGCACAATATGATTTAGACCTAGTTCAGCTAGATGTGAAGACGGCGTTCTTACATGGTGATCTAGAAGAGGAGATCTATATGTCTCAGCCGAGAGGATTTGAGGTTGCTGGTAAAGAAGATTGGGTATGTAAACTGAAGAAGTCGTTGTACGGGCTGAAGCAGTCTCCTCGACAATGGTACAAGCGATTTGACCAGTTTATGATTGGCCAAACATACTCAAGAAGTCACTATGACCACTGTGTGTACTTCAAGAAGTTACAAGATGGATTTTTCATATATTTGCTCTTGTATGTCGATGACATGTTGATAGCATCGAATAACAAGAAAGAGATTGATAATTTGAAGGAAAAATTGTCGTCTGAGTTTGAGATGAAAGATTTGGGAGAAGCTAAGAAGATTCTTGGAATGGAGATTCAACGTGACAGAGAGAAGGGTAGAGTTTGTTTGTCTCAGAGGGCATATTTGAAGAAAGTGTTACAGAAATTTGGTGTCTGCGAAGGAACTAAACCTGTAAGTACTCCCCTTGCTGCTCATTTTAAGTTGAGTGCTCAAATGTCTCCTAGTACCAAAGAAGAGCGTGAGTATATGGCCCAAGTCCCATATGCTAATGCTGTTGGTAGCTTGATGTATGCGATGGTGTGCACGAGGCCTGACATTTCACATGCAGTAAGTATGGTCAGCCGTTATATGCATAATCCTGGTAAAGGACATTGGCAAGCTGTGAAATGGATTTTGAGGTATCTTTACGGTACAATTGATGTTGGCTTGGAGTTTGTGAAGGAAGACAGTAACAATCAGTTGTGTGTTGGTTATGTGGATTCTGACTTTGCTGGTGATATGGACAAGAGACGTTCGACTACAGGGTATGTGTTTACTTTGTCAGGAGCACCAATAAGTTGGAGATCAATATTGCAGTCTACTGTGGCTCTCTCAACTACGGAGGCAGAGTATATGGCAGTGACAGAGGCATTTAGGGAAGCTATATGGTTACAAGGATTGCTTGATGACTTGGGTGTGTGGCAGGATCAACTTCCTGTTTATTGTGATAGTATTAGTGCCATATTTTGGGCTAAGAACCAAGTGCAGAATGCAAGGATCAAACATATAGATGTTCGGTTTCACTTTATAAGAGACATTCTTGAAGAAGAAGACATTATACTTGTGAAGATCGATACCAAGGACAACCCAGCTGATATGTTGACTAAAGTTGTATCTGGAGTCAAGTTTCAACACTGCTCGAACTTGGTCCATGTTCTTCCTGTTTGGCGAGACCCGTGTGGGGTAAAGGTTCTTAGGAGCCTGGTGGAGGCCTTCTAACAAGGCCTCATAAGTGAACTACGGTCGGTTTGATTCCTTACAGAAGGATACGTAGGCAGTCAGTGGTTAGCCATGTGATGCAATCGACGTTGGAAGACGGAGGTGTTTTTAGCTATTGATCGTCTCATGCATGAATGCATGATCCGAGGTGGAGAATTGTAGGATATGGGTCGGTGGACTTAAGTTTGGAAAGCAAACTTAGTTGGTGGAAACGTCTAGATAATTCTAGGATGTTTACTTATGCCTAAACTAGGAAATTCTATGCATGTCTAGAATGTTCTTTGTAGACAAGTATTAGGAAACCCTTTACTTGTAGGGTAAGTATGTAACCTATATAAATAGAACCCTTGGGAGAACCTATGAGATATACCAGAAGCTCTTCTTCTCTCTTGGGTTTTATATATTCTCTCTGTATGATAATATATAAAATCACTTATTCCTTCCCGAGGATTCAACCTCGTTAAATTCTTGTCTTCTTGATTCTGTGCGTTTGTGTTCTTGGCATATTAAGATTATCTTTGTAGCTGTTGGTTAAACGCTTCCGCGGGTTTTAGCGCAACATGCCATAAAGCAAAATTGTTCTCCACGGAAACATTTCCGGGAGCCGAAGAAAATCCAGCAATGCTGTATTGCCGTGAACCAGATGGCCACAAAGACAGTAGTAGCATGAAACATTGAGACTCAAACTCCATTGACAAAATTTACAATTGATGACCCTGGCTAACTTAGCTATCCCATTTGATGTCCAAAGCAAACTAACATCCCTTGGAATGCATTTATATTTCTTATTCAAGTAAAATTACTTGAAACTAATCACCTTGCAGATAAATTTTGCTGGCCATAATGCTGCTCTAGAGCAATAAGAAAAGAGAGAAGGAGAATGTACAATGCACTTAACAAATAGACCAAGGGGCATTTTTGTAGCTGCAAAATCTTTAAAACCTTAACAATTACTAGTATTTGACTGTTATAGTTACTCTTACAAGAGCCAGATTTCTACAAAAGAATTTACCGTGGCTAGAATTTTGCTAACATTGATAAAATACATTATGTGTACTACGAACGTACAGTCCTTCATTTAATGTCGAGCATTTTGAGTTTTGGTGCAACATTTTGCGCCACACTAGTCTCGATCTCGATTAGCATGTGTCATGTGAATTCCAATCACCGACATCTCCAAATCTCAGTACCTAATTCAAACCTCTTCTTGTTAACTAAACAATCATCTCTATAAAACCCCGCATCACTTCACTTTGAACTCACCATCATCAACAGCAAGAATCTTCAAAGCAAAGTTTCACTAACAAGAATGGCATCTTCAAGAGTCTTGATTCTGTTGGCACTTTGTGTCCTACCTGCTCTACTTGTTGAGGCTGTTCCACTCAAGGTACCTTACCAAGTCACCGGTCGTGTATACTGCGATACATGCCATCTTGGTTGCGAACACCCACTCGTCACCTACATCCCAGGTACAATGTCTGGGCACCTATATATATTCAACAATGTTAGTTACATTATGTTTACAGCTTATTCAATGGTTGTTGCTTTTTCCGGTATGTGATATATGCAGGTGCTATAGTGAAGATTGAGTGCAAAGATGACAACGATTACCAAATAAACTACAGTCGGCAGGGAGTGACAGACAAAGACGGGAAATTTACCATTGAAGTAAGAGAAGACCATAAAGATGATTTCTGTTTCGCTGTCCTCGTGAGCAGTCCTAAAACAAATTGCAAAAAGATCGTTCCAGGACTTGACAGAGTGACCGCCATCCTTACCAACGACAATGGGTTACAAGAAACATCACCTTATCGTTTCGTTAACAGCATGGGGTTCGAGCATGATGTCCGTGGCCCTCGCTGCAAAGGTCTTGAACTCATGTACAACTCTGATGTCTAGAGGAGAGGTCGCATCACCTAGATAGATATATCCGTGCATGCCATGTTATTAGAAACAACAGCAGGTCATGTTCTTGTTGAATGTTTATTAGACTATGTAATAATGGGAATAACAAGATCGATATGATCACATTATGTGTGACTATGATGAATCCTGCTGCCGGGCTGGTGCAACCGGATTCTTGTAGATCTTATTAATTAGCTAGTTTAGTTAGCTGAGAAAAGTCACCTGTTGTGGCTCATTAATATTTGTGGTTAAGTTTATCAAGTGAAAGCAACTATTTTCATGTTCTGATTCAATCTAAATTGCTTGTGTACTACCTTTGTTCTACTCGAATTTGACGTGCTTCGAAATGTGGCAGAGGACACCATATGAACACAAGTAGCAAATCCT
>JAJJMA010223880.1:0-10907 GCA_023529015.1 Papaver nudicaule
TTTTTTTTTTGTTTTTTTTTTTTTTTTTTTTTTTTTTTTTTTTTTGGCTGTGCTTCTCCTTAGTAGCCTCTTCTTTTAGTTTCTTCCATTACTCTTTTAGATTTCCTACCATGAACACTTTAGCTTGGAATTGCCAAGGCATAGGTTCTTCCTCTACCTCTTCTCACTTATCTAAACTTTGTCTTAGTTTAAAGCCAGACTTCCTTTTCCTGTCGGAAACTCGCTGTCAAGACAATAAAATTGAACCAACTCTTCTAAAATGTGGTTTCAATAAATTTTTCCTAGTACCGTCCATTGGCCAGTCAGGGGGATTAGCCCTAGCTTGGTCTGAAAACCTTAAGGTAGAAATTCTAAACTCTTCTAGCAGGATGATTCATATTGTCCTTACTACCGGAATCAAGGGTGTTGATTCAGAGGTGCTCTTTTCTTTTGTGTATGGCAACCCAAAAAAACCAGAGCGTATTAAGGATTGGATTTACTTTCAAGAAATGGCCAACCATGTTACCATTCCCTGGGTAATAGTTGGCGACCTTAATCTTACTCTAGCTCCTGCTGAAAAGAGAGGAGGAAATGCTTTTAACGTTAAAGCAGTCCATAATATAAAAGACATAATAGAGGATATTGGGCTAATTGATTTGGGTTTTGCCGGCCCAATTTTCACTTGGTCAAATAACCAACAAAGTCCTAACAAGATTCAAGCTAGGCTCGATCGTGTTTTATCTAATGTTGACTGGATAACATTGTTCCCTAATGCCTCTGTATCCCACCTTCCGGCTATCGGATCAGACCACAGCCCCATCTTTCTTCAGGCAACCATACCCCCTGACAGCTTTGCAATACCCTTTAAATTCTTCTCTTTATGGTTAGACTATCCGGAAGCCATTGAGATAATCCAGAAATGTTGGGACTTATCCTTTAGAGGTTCCCCCTCTCACTTAGTAGTCTGCAAACTTAAACAAGTCAAGAAAGATCTATCTAAGTGGAATAGGGAAGTGTTTGGCCTTATCCAAACCAATATAAAAGTTGCTCTAGAAGAAATCAATGTAACCCATTCTTCTAACTCTGATGGCAGCCTAGACTCCTTTTTAGAAACCAAAATAGAGGCATTAGAGAATCTCTATGAGTAGGAGGAGAAATTCTGGAAGGAAAAGTGCAAAGAAAATCATCTTCAATTTGGAGATCGTAACACTAGGTTTTTTCATTCGTGCACTCTAAATAGAAGAAGGAAAAACAACATTCAAACAATTACTGACTCCAATGGTGTGTCTCACTCTAATCAGAGAGACATAACTGTAGCTCTCTCTTTACATTTTAAAAGAATAGCCAGCTCCTCTTCCTCTGATCCTATCTCCCCTATAGTTGATCTTTTTTCCAATGAAGTCACTTTAGAAGAAAACACTAGACTTATTGCTATTCCTTCCCCTAATGAGATTTTCAAGGCCCTGAATAGTATACCGCCGGACAAAGCACCAGGCCCGGATGGTTTTAACGTAAAATTTTTCAAACACCAGTGGCCCACCATTGGACCAGACATAGTCAGGATGGTCCAACACTTCTTCACCACCAAGCACATTTTGAAAGAGCTGAACACAACTTTCTTAGCTCTTATCCCTAAAGTTGATAACCGTATCTCTCCTTCAGACTTTAGGCCCATAAGTCTATGCAACACGACTTATAAGATTATCTCGAAGATTCTAGCTAATCGCCTTAAACCCATCCTATCTAAAATCATCTCTCCCTACCAATCGACTTTCATGTCAAATAGAAGAATTACTGATAATATAGTGTTGGCTCAAGAGGCAGTTCACTCTATGAAAAAACACAAAGGGAAAACAGCCCTGATGGGCATAAAGCTTGACATGAGCAAAGCTTTCGATAAGGTTAGATGGGATTACCTAATGGGCATTATGGCCAAACTAGGCTTCTCTGATTCTTGGTGTTCTCTTATTTTCCAATGCATTAGCACCTCCTCTATCTCTGTGTTGTGTAACGGTTCTCCTGGAAAACCGTATTCACCTACCAATGGCATCAGACAGGGGGACCCTTTATCCCCCTACTTGTTTCTCCTTTGCATGGAGGGTCTCTCCAGACTAATGCAAAAGAATGAAAGGGATGGCCTTACCAAAGGCCATAAATTTGGCTATAAATCTTTTTCCCTTTCACACCTTCTCTTCGCGGATGACTGCATCCTATTCACCCAAGCTACCCTAGCTGAAGCCAGAAACATCCTTAACATTCTCAATATTTTTAGCAAAGCATCAGGTCAGACGATCAACTTAGAAAAATCGGGTATTTTCTTCTCAAAAATTCCAAACAAGTTTGGCAAAATGATCATTAGAATTCTAAAAGTTAAGAAAATTAAAATGACAGAACACTACTTAGGTACTCCAATGTTCATTGGGAAAGACAAGATCAAGTGCTTCGATGCAATGGTCCATCGCTTCCATGGTAGACTGAACAACTGGAGAGGGAGAACATTATCTCAGGCAGCCAGAGTTGTGGTTGTCAAATCAATCTTGGAATCATTACCCATCTATCAGATGGGCTGCTTCCAAATTCCAAAGGACATTATAAAAAGACTAACCACTATCCAGAGGCGATTTTGGTGGGGAGTGAAAGATGGTAGAAGAGGGCTATATCTCAAAGCTTGGTCTTCTCTGTGTAAACCAACTAATCAGGGAGGTCTAGGCTTCAGAGATCTGGACGCAAACAACTTAGCCCAATTAGGTAGACTTGCATGGAACCTAATCACCAACCCTTTCTGTCCTTGGGCTCTGATTCTCAGAGCAAAATATTTTAGAAACTGTAGGCATCCTTTCGATCCAAACATCAAGGAAAAGGGTTCCTGGATGTGGACATGCATCCAATCTGGATTAAATGAGATTCGTCCTCATTGCATTTGGGAAGTGGGGGATGGTAGATCCATAAACATCTGGGAGGATAGCTGGCTCCAAGATGTGGACTTGACAAATCATCCAAACCCTAACAACATAACTATGGTGCACCAGTTAATTGATCCTACCTCAAAATCCTGGAATATGTCAGTTCTTCAATCTCTTTTTCAGCCATCCACAGTGGAAGCAATTAGTTTAGGACCCATAAGAGTAAACAAGCCTGACACAGTCAAATGGCTTTTAGAACCAAATGGAGCTTTTTCTACTAGCTCCTTATACAATGCTATTCAAAACATTATGCACATTGACAATTCCCCTTGGGACAAGATATGGAACATAAAATCAGGCCCTAGAGCGAAGTTATTTGCTTACAAATGTTATAGAGGAATGGTGGCAACCGGAGCTGTAGTCTCCAGGCTTATAGAAACCACTAATGTTTGTGCCTTGTGTTCACAGGAAAACGAAACTCTTCACCACATATTGTTTACCTGTGCATTTGCTAGATGTGTTTGGTTCTCTACCCATGCTAACCCTTTTCCTTCGGATTCTCCTGTGCCAACTACACGACAATGGATTTCTGCTATACACAATGCTCCAAACGGCTGGCCGACAGATGGAGGAGACTGGAATGCCTTCTGCATTGCCATCATATGGCACATCTGGAAGGCCAGATGTCAGAAAATGTATCAGGGAATCAATCAAGACCCAGCAATCACTGCCAAAATAGCCACAACCTATTGGAAGGACAACTGGCGCATTTGTATCCCTAATCAAGGGGGTCAAGATTATCCAGCAACATTACACACCAATAGCCCTTGGTGCAGACCAGCAACAAACATAGGAAAAATAAATATAGCATACAAGTGGAACCAGGCATCAGGCATTATTTGTTTTGCTCTTATTCTTAGAAATAATTTGGGTATTTGCAGGGAGGTGAAAGCCCTAAGGAGGACGGCGCCGAACTTCGATAAGGGACTGGTTATGATAGCGAAGGAGGCTTGGAAATGGGGAGTAATGGTTGGTTCTCCAACTATGGAGTTCGAAGCAAGCTGCCGGAGACTAGTAAACCTGATGAACAACAATGTAACTAATATGCAATGGCGTGCAAAGTCTGATTGGGAAGATTTTCAAGAATCATTCTCAAGCACAAAAACTTTCATAAATATTTTGGTTTCTAAGCATGTAAATCAGGCAGCAATTGTATTGAACTCTAAATTCAATGCAACAGCTGCCTGCCAACTAGTAGGTTACCCTCCTGCTTTCGTTTATGACCTTCTTACAAGGGATTGTAATGCCAGCCGTGTAAACCAAAACAATAGCCACTATGGCTCAGTGTAGTTTCTGTTTTCTGCTTTTTATCTATCAAAAAAATGTTTGGAGTCAGCAGGAAATTAAACCCCTTCATCCTCTCTTCCCCCTCACCGACTTCAATATTTGTGTTCGTCACCGAACAGATAGATTGAAAGTATCAATCAATCAATCAAGATATGCCCATGTCCAAAAATCCCAAATTAGTGTCAAAACCCGATTTGATTCGATATTTTACTCATAGATTATGTGATAATGCACTAGTATTCTGTTCTAACCGGTCTATGGTGTAAGCCCTCCGCCTATGTATATCTTCCACCCACACCGCCTGACCAAATACTAATTTTTCCCGAGATTCCACATCATATTGATTTTCGTTACTCCAAATGAAAGAACCAACAGTAGAACCGTTTCTCCATTTCCTTGCTATAAAACGGCTTTCCGCTAGTAACGACAGTTACCTTCTTAACTACAGAGGAACCAAGACGCCAATCAAACTTGATTTTTAACACGACAATCATGTACTGATGGATCAACCAGAAATGGCTGTCCAAGATAAAAACAAAATATATAATGTTTGAAGACTTTTATCAAGGATATGGATGGAAAAAACCCATACCTCTCTGTATTCCTTAATATTTGTGCAAAACCCTATTATGGCAACTAAATTGGAACGGAGGGAGTAATTAATATCCAAAAAATAAAGTTTGATGGTTATGTATAGTTAGCAAAAAGTAAGGTTAGACTTAAGTGATTTTTTTTTTGAAAAACGACTTAAGTGATTTGGGTTGTATATAATAATTACTTTTAGAATTTTGGAAATGAAAACTTTTAAAAGTAACATGTGGATTGTATTTCGACAAAGTGTGGGTTGTATTTAGTCACCGCCGCAAAGCCAAAGTTTATGTCACATCCCAAATTTGGACACTATATAGGAATTTTGAGGATCATGATAGCATACTCCGGTCATGTGAAAAGTTTGTATGGTAGGACACAATTTGGGTTAGGCAATACTTTTTCAGACCATCCGGCTAATTCTTTTTTTCTTTTTACAAAGGAAACAATTTTTTGATTTCATTTCTTGATTTGCGATCGTATGGGCTTTATGGTCGGAAAAAAAAATAGCAGACTGATGGCAAAAAAGAAGGAAAAGGACAAGAATTCAGTCACTGATGATGCGAAGATACTGACCCACAAATGGGGATCATTAAACAGCTGGTTCAAATATATTTCCTTCACTTTCATACTTCTGAACTGGGAGACATTGTTTGTTTTTGTATAAGAAAATTTCATTGATAGACTCTCAAACAGAGTATAGATAGTAATACATTTGAGCTGGCCAGTTGATGTCTGTTTCATTGTTAATGTGATCAATCAGGCTAAGTAAATCATTGTCTCTCATTGTCCCTCAATTACTATGTTTTTGTTGCAATAGACTGCTATATTAGCTGGTCTTATATTATCAAATCGACTAACTAAGTTAAAGGAAGAAGCTCTAAAGTTTCCCCTGACGCTTCTTGTTTTCCCAAAATGATTGCTGATGTTGAATCTGTCTTCTTTAGCTTTGGCATACATTCCAATTAGCAGCTTTAGAGTAGGTTCTGAATCGCTTTCGAACTCTATTGTTTGTCCACTCAGTTGTGTTGCCCACTGGAAAGATGCCTCTGCCGCATTACACTCTAGCAGTTCCCTTGTCTTCCATCCCGAGGATTCGCCTCTTGCTTCTGTCGAGATCCCTGCATCATTTGTTAGAGTCAAACCCATAGCCGAGTCATATGTTTCTGGTAACATAGAAATATCAATGTTTATTCTGATGGCCATAAAGATGGTTTTGTCCATGTATCTTTTTTTGTTTCTGTTAACACTTCATCTTGAAGAGGATCATAATAAGAGCTTTGCATAATACTGTAGTCTTTTCTTTTTATGCTTAGAAGATCAATTATAAACTGGACTGTTTGTTTTGCAGTATGGTAGCTGTTTTGATCTTTTTTTTCTTCCCATTGTTTTGTTGCATCTTGCTTTCCAGATGTGCCAAGTTATTGTTGCACATATTTCTGCCCAAGTCATCATTATTCCATCTCTTTCAGTTAGAATAAACCAGCTATGTAACCAATCACTACTATCTGAAGCTCCATTAGTAACATGTTCCATATTAAAATTTAGATGATTCCATACTTGTCTTGTGAAATTGCATTCCATGAAAGTGTGTTTTAGAGTTTCCTCTTGTTCATTACATAAAGTACAAATTTTATAGATGTAGGTTAGAATTTTCCCTACTTTTGAGCTGATTTGCCAGTTTCCAGACAAAAAGTTTGATAGAGGGAGTTACATTCATATTCCAAATTTGGTCCCATTTGGATTTACATTTGTTACTCCCTGATATTTTGTTATATAAAGATTTAACTGTAAACTTATCAGTGTTGTTTAGAGTCCAAATAGAGGTGTCTTCCCTATCATCATGTGGTATTTGGATTTTCTTTATGTTTGCTATTGTTTTCCTGTCAAAACATTTGTCCAATTATTTTGAATCCCAATTTTTATTGTTTGTGAAAAGATCACTAACCTTCATATATTCATCACAATCTGAGGATGGTTTGTATAAAGGTGGTTTGCAATTTGGTATCCAAAAGCCTGACCATATGTTTATTGTGTTTCCGTTTCCAATAATCCATAGTATATTGTTTTGTATTTGATGTATTCCTGATTTTATGCCTTTCCAAATCCAACTATCTGTTTCTTTTGTTTCAGTGTCTATGTGCATTACATTATCCTCTGGATAATATTTAGCTTTAAATATAGAAGCCCAAATATTTTTTGGGTTTCTTTCAGCCTCCATCCCATCTTTGGTAGCATAACTGTGTTGAACTGATCAATGTTTTGAAAGCCTAAGCCTCCCTCATGTTTAGGTTTACCTATATCAGCCCATGAAGCCAGGTAAATGCCAGTTGGGTTTTCTGTATCTTTTCCCCACCAAAAATCTCTTTGAAGATCATTGATTTCTTTTATTATTGTTTTTGGTAATCTGAAGCTATTCATGTGGTATATTGCCATAGAAGTTGTAACAGATTTTATCATAGTTGTTTTTCCTGCAGTTGTTAGTTTCTTCTGTTTCCAGCCACTAAGTCTTCTTTTCAAGTTGTTAACAATAGTCTTGAAACATTGTATCTTCGATTTGTTAGTAAATAGGGGAGCTCCTAAGTACTTATCCTCTATAGGTATAGGATTCACTCCTAGGGTATCAATAATGGTCTGTTTTTCCATAGGGTCTATGTGAGAACTAAAGAATACACCAGATTTTGACAGATTAATGAGTTGCCCAGAGGCATCTCCAAATCCGTTAAAGATTTTGATTAGGTTGTCACTTGCACCTTTTGTTGCTTCACAGAACAGAAGACAGTCATCTGCAAATAGCAGATGGCTTATAGAGGGTGCATTGTAAGCTATTATATGACCCTGAATGAGTTTGTTATCCTCCGTGTTGGTCATAGTTCTCGACAGAGCTTCCATACAGAAAAGGAAAAGGTAGGGTGATAATGGGTCGCCTTAGACCTATTGTTGGTTTGAAAAATCCACATGGAGATCCATTTAGGAATATAGAAAGAGTTGTTGTAGATATGCATTGATTGATTATACCACACCATTTACTTGAAAACCCTATTTTTTCCATTATTTTTAGTAAGAAACCCCATTCTACTCTATCGAATGCTTTAGACATGTCAATTTTTATTCCCATAAGATTTTTGTTTTTCTTCTGTTTTCTTCTCATGTTATGAATTATTTCATGCGCCACTGCTACATTGTCAGATATTTGTCTTCCTGGCATGAATGCGGATTGAAAAAAAAAATGATTTTGTTAAGTAAATGTTTCATCCTGTTAGCAACCAGTTTGGATATAATTTTGTAGGATGTGTTACATAAGGCTATACGTCTGAACTCTACGAAAGTTAGCAGTTTATCTGTTTTAGGGATTAGAGAGATGAACGCGGAATTCATCTCCTTTAGAATGTAGCCAGTTTTGAAGAAAGTCTGTATCATCTCTACCAATTCATCTTTTTTTGAAAGAAGCTAGGGGTGAAACCGTCAGGGCCAGGGCTTTTATTTGGGTCCATTTTGAATAAGACGTTTTTGATTTCCTGTTCATCTGGTATTCTCTCAAGAGAATCATTATCCTGATCATTACCACATGTGGGTATCAGGTTTATCATCGAGTTATCAAGTTTAGGATTAACTGTAGTGGCTATCTGTTGGAAATGGTTGGTGAGAGTTTCTGCTATATCTTTTTTTGATTGCATCCATTCCTCTTTACTGTTTTTTAGAATGTCAATCATGTTTCTTCTATATCTAATTTTAGCATAATCATGAAAAAAATGAGTATTATGGTCTCCCAGTGCTATATGTTGTTCCTTGCTCTTGATTTTCCAGAAAGTTTCTTTTACATTGTACCAATCTTTTAATTCCTTAGTATATATGACTATTTATCTTCCCTTAATATTAGAATCTTGATTCTTATTAGCATTGTCCAAATTTTATTGGGCTTTCTCAATGTTGGTGTTTATATTGCCATAGATGTTTCTGTTGAAGTTTCTAAGATATCTTTTTACAGATTTCAGCTTGTGAGTGAAGCAGAAAGCAACTGAACCATTTGTTTGTTATTCCCAGGCTTTTTCTATAATGTCTTTACATTTGGGATGATCCATCCAAGGACCAAAATATTTAAATGGTTTAGTACCATCATTCCATATAGTGTGACTATTCAGGCATATTGGAACATGGTCAGATAAAATAGGTTTTAGGTTCGTAATACTTGAGGTAGGGAATTTTTGAATCCATTCATTATTTACTATTCCTCTATCTATTCTCTGTTCTATGAAATCTGGTCCATATCTCATGTTGTTCCATGTATAAGGGTATCTCCTAAATCATGCAAACCTAGTTCAAACCTACATTTTTTCTCATGTTCGTATAATACCACATTTGTATCTCCCATAATTAGCCACGGTTCTTCTATGTGATCTGCCATTTCTCTTATCATTTCTCATGATTCAAATTTGGTTTCTCTATAGGGCCGGGCTTCCATAAAAACAAGTCAGAACTCAGTAAGAATTTGTAGCTTGGTCAAGTATTTAGGCATTTATCTGATTGTCATTATAATCTATTATGATTAGATTAACATTATTTTTCCAGGTAAGAGCTAGACCTCCTGCAGATCCTACTGGTGGAACAATCTAGTAGTTCTGCATTCTCAGTTTGTTAAGAATAATGTCAACATTTTTTGTTTGTTGTTTGGTTTCCTGAAGGAAAAGGATGTCTGGATTTTCCTTATCTAAAAGATCATTAAGACTGTTGAATTTATCTAGTTTATATGGACCTCCTAAACCCTGGCAATTCCATGCAATTATTTTAACAAACTGCCAGAAATATGCTGCAGGATAGATTTTTGACCATGTTGAAACCTCTGTTAATTTAAAAGTTTTTATGTTATATTTCCATTGACACTTCCTGCATTATAATTGAGGAAATTTCTTATTCCTATTTCTGCTAAAATTAATGTGGTTTAGGCTTACCTCATTGTTTGCCATATTTCCTTGGAATGTAAATGGTTGTTGTTGTTTGTTGTTATTCCTCTTGTTGTTTTATGGATCATCATTTTTTCCAAAGCTTGACATGTCCTGCATAGTTGCTGATGCTTTAATGTGTTGCTCCAGTATGTATTCAGTTGTTATGTTTCTTTTGATTTTTTCTTCCTCCTCTCTGTTGTTTCTTTTAGTTCCTCTGACTCCCTCTGTTGGGAGACATGGTTGAACTGTACTAACTGATTTTTGAATTTGATTTGTAATGAACTGGGCCTGGCCCATCGTAACACCACTTTTTATTTTAATTTTGCGAAGTATCCTCTACCCCATGGAATCACGCATGGTGGACAACTCCAACCCCCTCCTTTCCTAGATCGTTTAGCTGATAGTTTAGCTTGTTTTTACTAGTTTTTTTTTGTTATCTGATAGTCTCAGTATCAGCAACAGAAAAAAGTTACACATCCACCAGCAGCTTCACCAATGGCAAGTTCACATAGTTAATAATGTGCATGTATAATCATGCTTTATTAAAGTCGTGGTAGTGGCAATCATGGAACTCCAGTAACTAGTATTAGTTCAAGTACTAGTTATAACTAAGCCAACTTGGCAGCTGAGATCTCTTAATAAACATTCAAAGCATATTAAGTTAGAAGATTTAAATGTCGTGGAGTAAAACCCTTATGTTATAATCATAGTAATAATTT
Source organism: Papaver nudicaule (assembly GCA_023529015.1). NCBI lineage: Eukaryota > Viridiplantae > Streptophyta > Magnoliopsida > Ranunculales > Papaveraceae > Papaver > Papaver nudicaule. Next base: position 10,480 of record JAJJMA010223880.1, read on the forward strand.
TGCCATCATAATTCATGTACTCCCACAGCTCTTCAAAAGTAAACAACCATCAGGTATTCAGGTTCTCCGCAAACGGAACTGTTGTTATCGGCTTATCGCGATGAGGTACCATACCGTTGTTTTAATTTCAGCGGCTGCATATGGAAAATTACCAATCAACAATCATATTAGTATAGTGCTTGAAACTAAAATCCTCGAAAGTATAAAGAGAATCTAGTATCGTGTTCTTTTTAGCCTTCTGATGCACATTCAGGTAGTTATAGACATTTGGAGATGTTGAACACAATGTGATATAAAAATGCAGAATCTGTTGTAAATGACTTGTTTGGACAGCTGAGAAATAACTTCTTGTCATGCCAACATTTGTGTATGATAAATGACTATGGTTGTGATAAAGATAAAAGTATAGATCACTTACATCATCGCCA
>JAJJMA010223881.1:0-12956 GCA_023529015.1 Papaver nudicaule
TGGGTGTACTGTGTAAGATCTAACCATTGGGGTTTTACACAGTTACAATGGATTCACACAAAGGTTATGAATCAAAAAACTTGCAATTACTTCTATTATATAGATCATAGACAATATAATGCAGAAGGGAAAAGTAATGCAAGACACAAGAATTTTGTTAACGAGGGAACTGCAAACCTAGCAGAAAAACCCAGGGACCTCGTCCAGATGTGAACACCCTCAGTATGAACGGTATACAAACGCTAGCCTACTCTCAGACTTCGGACTAGACTGTATCGAGACTGAATTCACCCTACAAGCAATTCAGCTACCAATGTGCTCCTACGTCTCTTGGCTCCCGCAGTAGCCTACGTACTTGATTCCCCTAGCTGATGTCCTTTACAGGCCTAGGAGTTGCTCCACTTCCCTTCGTGAAGACTAGCACTACCCTGCCTCTAACAGGACGCCTAAAAGTATCCAAGTAATCAAACAAGAATACGATTGTGATTTCCTTTAGACTTAAAGTCAAGGTTAATGGAAATCGATATGTTGAATAGGGCTTATTGGTCTAGCCAAAACAACTTTACCTCTAAACGCGAGACGAACTTAGTATGAAACCTAGTTCGTGAATTTGCGTTTGGGACCTTCTAGGGTTTACGATACAAGATCTACCTTACGAAGTTTCTATCAAATCTTGGTCGTGATAAGATTGAAAGTATTCAATCGACCCAAGATACAGGATGGAATTTGACTTCCAACCTGTGCTTCACGATCCTCAAGTGAAGTCTTTCAATAGTCGTAGTCCAAAAGGACTTCGAGATGACGACCAAACTTTATGCAAGGATACACATATGTGTAGAGGATTGATTTTGTATCTTGCAGAAGGTCGTCTAATAGTGATCACCAAGGGAGGCTTTGCTTAAAGTTTAAGCAACCTGATTAGGGCTCAAGCAAGTTACGGAACTAGGAAAGTCCATAGCTTGAATACCCATTCTCAATCTTCTAAGAACTTTGGACTAAGCCAAAAGTTAAAGAAGACTCAACCTTGTTTGAAGGTCCGCGACTTCTGGTCCAATGCTTGTTTGGACATCGCTTTGCGACTTTAGGTCCAAATACTTAGTTTGAACATCGCTTGGATTAAGTTTTTGAATTCCATGGACCAAGTCACGACAAGTCCGAGAACTAATCATGCCTAGACTGAAAACTTCAAGATATGGAGTTGGAAGTTTTCGCATGGCTTATATGAACGCGTTCACAGAGCAGTCTATAGGGTTCAGGAGAATTCAGGAGAATTCTTGAACTTGTATGTACACGTTCATGAACGCGTTCATACAGACTTAGCTCGTTCTCTAAAATGCCAAAAGAAACACATGTACGCGTTCACCGTTGGGGTCATTTCAAGAGACAACTCAACATACTCTACCTATACATATTATCACAAGTGTGACAAATGCAAAGGCGAAAATCCTATAATACCTTCGGATCATATAAACAACATCATAGACTATTGGTATGATAGAAATGGTAAAAACGATACGGAAAGGAAATACCTTTCTAACCTTCAGCGAGAACATTATGATTTATCAAGTAGTAAGCTTTGGTCTTCGTCTTCATCAGTCTTCGTCTCGATTACCTAAAACTATCCTAGTCTGAGGTTGTAGAGTAAACTTATCAAGGATTGTGTTTTTGTCTCAATAAACTGGACAACTGACTTGAGATAGCAACATCAGTGGGTTCAACCGAGCAATGCTCTAACAATCTCCCCCTTTGTCAACTTTAGTGACAAAAACCAATCTTACATATGGATTCAAAAAGTAAAATCTTTTAGCCCTAACCATAATGTACTTGATCTTCTTGTAATCTTCAGCGTCTTCAGATAAGAGTGTTCCTACAAGCGAAGATTCAAGGTAGAGATAACAAACTCAAAGTCACCACACATCTTGGTTTCTAGAAATACATAGTCCAACAAGAGTTTGTTATGCAATTGAGCAGTATGTAAAACTTGTTAAGCATATTGCATCGATGCTTCAAGATACTACACAATTTTGATATGTTCTCCCCCTTACTCAATACACTAACTTTTGTTATGCCATGACAAGCACATCGATTTTACTCCCCCTATGACAATGCCGTAGACAATTATCGTAGTAGATACAAAGATTTTACTCCCCCTTACTACAAGATTTCTCCCCCTTTTTGTCGTAAAAATAGACAAAGAAAAAGAAATATAGGAATCCTCATAAAATCGCAATAATCAATGTAGACAAAGGTAAACATACCTGAAACGAGAGATAAAAAGATGCAATTCTCTCGTAGATTCCACAGCCGCTCTCCTCAAAAAGATATTACCATGAAGCACAAGTTCAAAAGAACTCTCCCCCATAATGTGTCATTCCATATGGAACAACGCGACTACCTTCCCAAGCAAGGTTTTAGAATAAATTCTTGGGTACAATTTTCACAAGTGAAATTGTAGATATGTTTTTCTTTCCTAGCCAGTTACGGTCAAATAGGAATTCAAGGTTTAATCTTCCTACTTTCTCAGAGAGTTTCGGTCAACCATCGCCTTTAGAGAAAACATTAGGTTACCCCTTCCTAGTGGTTGTAAGACTAAGAATTAAAGGTACAACATTTAATCCAGCGGAGTTCAACATTGTAGTCTACGAGGTACCTTATTATCGAAAATCATCTCCTCTTAGCCATAAGAGTCAGAAGCATGGATTTTGATAATCTATCATGAACTGCTTTACCCGAACGTGTAGTATGGCTAAAAAAGCAAGCTCAAGGTTTTGCAATACATTCATAAAGATAATCAATTAAGATCAAGCATTGCAATCATCAGTTAAGATTTTTAATTTAATAACCTCGATTAATTGATGATAAAGAAAACATGGAAGTAGTACAAGCAAAGCATGCTTTAAATCAAAAGATGCTAGAAGTTGACCTAGATATCAGAGTCAGTATCTCCTTCAGGAGCTATCGAAACTTCATTATCACCTGTCTTCAGGTTTTCGAAATTCTCTTCTAAGTCATCACCATTAAATGGTGAGATATAATCAAGCAGATTTTTCACATCACCTTTCAGATTGGTGAGTTCAATCTTCATAACAGGTATGTCACGTTTCAGTGTTAGAAGTTTTTCTGCTGTGGTAACAAGTTGAACCTTGATGACTTCAATATCTCGTAAAAGATTGAATGCAATTTCTGCCGAGATCATTGTGTCTTTGTCTTTCTTTTGATTGTCAATAGCATTGAAGCAAACAATAGTAGGAGAGTATTCTTGAAATTCAAGAGAATCAACTATGTCTTCATTGACAAATCTTATATTCTTCTTTTTCCCATCACCACCCTTATGAGAGTTTGCGTCATCCATATTTCTCGTGTGACACTACGAGGGAATATGTAAGTGTGCTTGAACGTGAATTTAAGTCTTTTAGGGTGTGATATATTTATAGGGTCTCATTGAGATACAAAAGGAAGTTAATACAGTCTTAAACTGTATAAGGAAGTCGGTTTCCGAAACTAGTTTCTCAAGTTCGTGAAGGACCGATAAGAGGGGTTCACGATGACCTTCTTAGAGTCATAAGATATTAAGAGCAGGGCTTTTCTCTTTTTCATTATTTCACAAAATAAGGACTCAAGATGAGCGTGCATGTCATGGTGATAGAATTAGCGTTTACCCAAAATATTGGCAATAGACGCATGTTTAATTCCTTATGTAACCAATGTGGGGATAAGTTTAAATATCAACATATGACTTGTCTTTTCATGACTTTTCAGCTTACGCTCACAGTTACTCTCATGGATCCTATTCTCGACTCTTTCCTTAGGAGCCAGACGCAGGGAGAAACCCTGGAGGTAGCAGTTTTAAAGTGTTGATATTCACATCGAGTCATTACATTTTGGACTCTTATTAGATGTGAAAGCACGTTTAAGATGTGCTATAAGAAAACCTCTGATATTGGCAACAATATGTAACTCAGAGTAAATTTCTTGGAGCATGGCTCAACAGTTGTATGTCTTATTATTGGTTTTCAAGAAATTTCCTACAAGGTTTATTGCTTTGAATACTAGGATCCCACTTTTATTTATCAAAAAGACATAATAGCACAATAGTGAGATAAAAAAAATAAAACCTTGAGGTGTACTGTCCTCTTCATTGTTCATAAGAACAATTACATCACTCTTATCTAGACAGTACATAGATAAGAGTGGCAACTCATAACACTTTTTAGGTGTTATGGCGAGTGCTCTCCCACTCGCCTTGTGTCATCAATCTTGTCTCTCTTCCTTTTGAGAATTTGTCATAGAAGTTGCTATCATCAAAGTAAGATTCAATGGTTAAGGAGTTACCTGAGAGTTTCTGCTCCTTCTGACGTATATTAATGAGATCTTTCAGCTTTGAAGAACCTTGCTTTCTTTTATCGAGGATGTCTTGAAATTGAGTAACCAGTTTACTCAAAGTATCATCTTGCAAAAATTCTATTCCCTTATCTTAATTATTGAGAGAATGTATCTTCCTCTTAGGAACCCAACGTTGTGTTTTTTCAACAGATTTGTTGAAACGGTGACTTCCAGAACTTTGAGAACGTCGAAAAAAATTTCTTGGTCTCAGTATGTTCTTTGGGTCGTGACCAATGATTGGGTCGATTGGTCTTCTTGATGTCACCGATTTCTTTGAGAATTTGATCTAGTTTTTGTTCAAGATCTATTATTCCTTTATTCTCAAAGTGTTTTCTTGATCTTGTCCGAATAGTTTTATTCGTTTTGCAAATTTGACAGATCATACATGCATCTTTGATGTTTTTTACGTTGATGACAGATGTATCCACGTTTTTGGCTTTTTGCACAGGAATAGTTGCAATATTGCCAATAGATGCAGGAATTGTTTGAAACACAACGGATTTGTGTATTTCATCTTTAAGGAGTGCAATCTCTCATTTCAATTCCATTATTTTTTCACATACCATGACTGAGATCGGTTAATGTTTTGATTCCTCACAGGGAGTAATTTTTGAACATGAATCAAAGTTTATCATGGATATATGATTGACAAGTCGATTAACCTTGTGCTTTAGACGAGTAATCTCAGAAGTTTGAAAATTCATGTGAATAATGAGTCCAGAGCTTTCCTTTTCAGCTTCTGAATCAGAATCATCAGAGAGGTTAAAGGGTAAGGCTTGTAGATATGGTTTTAATGCTTCATCACAGAAAGAAGAAGACCCAATATCTATGATTGACTTATCAGTATTTTTGTCTTGTGTACCGGGACAAGACATGATTCACGAAAAAGCGTCAAACACTGACAGTTACGTCCTTTGCAAGGTGTTTGCCGGCTCTGATACCAACTGAAAAAGCGAGGATACCGAGATATACCACCAACTTTTTGTTTTCGTGAACCTAGTTGATTATGGTTGTTTGAACGATATCACAAATCAATATTAAAACAACAACCTGAGTATAGTTCAGAGAATCGAACCCTAACAAGAACGTAGTTCTCGTAGATCTCAATAGAGATGGATTCACTCAAAGGTTATGAATCAACAAACTTGCAATTACTTCTATTATATAGATCAGAGACAATATAATGCGGAAGGGAAAAGTAATGCAAGACACCAGAATTTTGTTAACGAGGAAACTGCAAACCTAGCAGAAAAACCCCGAGACCTCGTCCAGATGTGAACACCCTCAGTATGAACGGTATACAGACGCTATCCTACTCTCAGACTTCGGACTGGACTGTATCGAGACTGAATTCACCCTACAAGCAATTCAGCTACCAATGTGCTCCTACGTCTCTTGGCTCCCGCAGTAGCCTACGTACTTGATTCCCCTAGCTGACGTCCTTTACAGGCCTAGGAGTTGCTCCACTTCCCTTCGTGAAGACTAGTGTTAGGGCATTGTCCGGTCAAACCCACTAGCGTTGGTATGTCAAGCTAGTTGTCAGTTTTAGGTGTCAAAACTCAATTCTTGATTTAGCCTACTAGAGTTTAGATTTCGGAATTGGGATAGACAAAGTAGTAGAGACCTTGAAGACGAAGACTGTGAAGACAAAGAAGACATCAATTATTCTTCATCGACAAAAGGTTAGTAGGAGTTATGGCTTTATGGATATTCTTCTATTTCTACTTCATCTATTCTTTCGAAATATAGTCGACTACTTTAGTAGTGATAATAGCGATTGAGATCGTATTCTTGTGTAACGTGGCCTTGTGTCATGACCAGTGTTTGATCCCACGAATACTGTGAGGACAAGAATGAATGAGACAGATTTGGTGCCATGTGTCCATTGCAATGGTTTGCTTGCAAACTGTTAGTTGGATATGGATGAATCTAAAGGAGTACTCTTGAGCAAAGAGTCCATGGATCACAGCTGAGGACGTTCTCACGTCTAAGTTCTGGCTCAGCCCAGTACTTCCAGCGGAATCCAGATTTGACGAAATCTGACAGGCGGACGGTTCCCGAACCGGTTTGCGTACCAGAAACTCGGAATTCTTCTGAGTTCGAGATGGCTATTTTGTTTACGTACCAGTACGTGAACCTGACAGTGGTCATCTTGCTGGTGTCGGATTTAGTGAATATTCTCCTAGAATTTCACCCTGAGTCAAATTCCAAAACTCCTTTATCTCTTAGATGGACTTGTGTAAAACATAAACTCTTTTGTGTTTCATCTAACGATCCTCAATCAGTCAATAAGATAAGATTATCTCTGGTCTGTTGGATTTCTATCTTGAAGTGTTTTTGAGCTAACAAAACACTTGGCAGATAATTCTAAAAAGAATTCCAATTGAGATTAATCTCTATTACTTGGTTATCAAGTTTAGGGTTTCCCTAACTTGTGGGACAAGTAATTGATTGCTTTATTCCAAAGCAACCTATCTTATTGAGTGTTATAAATAGAGGTGTCTACGGACAAATACCGCAAGCATCAAGCATACGTGAAGGTCCTTAGGGAAGGTAGCGTAAACTCTTTTCACTTCGGTGAATGCTTGTTGTGGTATAGTCATCCTCTATAGGTTGCAGCTCCTCTGGGAACTCCCTACGACTATAAAGACTTCTCTTGAGAGTTGGGAAGCACAGGTAGGAGATTGAAACCATCTTTGGTTGAAATCGGATTAACCTGTAACCTTGGTAACCTGAGCACGTTCCTTTTTATTCTAAAGTCCGTCTCTTCTGATATACGGCTATTCAAGAACTGATACGTTACTCAACAAGGTTGGAAAGGTAGCAATGCACGGCTGCACTCGGTGTTGTAAGACCTAGTTAGCTCCAGTTATACAAGTTCCTTAAGTGGTTCTTCGTGTGTAACTGAGGTAGATACGAATTGGGCATTACTTACTTGGTTTGCGTGTCAGCCCCGATTTGTGAAGTAGATTTCCGTATGACCTGGATATAACAATCCGAAGGAAGTCATCTTGTGTGTGGTAAACTGATAGAGGACAGTTACACCATACGTCAACAGTAAGGTTGAAAAACCAGTATTGCTGACACAAGCCTTTGACAGCGGTCAAAGAAACTCCTAGGCCTGTAAAGGACGTCAGCTGGGGGAATCAAGTGCGTGACGATCTATGGGGGATCTAGAGACGTAAGGAAGGCGACAGTAGCCAATTCGCTTGGAGGGCTTGAGTTGGTCTCTGCTACATCCCAGGCCGAAGTCTTATAGTAGGCTAGTGTTTGTAGTCAGTTTGTACTGGGCGGTGTTCAAACTGGACGAGGTCCCGAGGTTTTTCTGCAAGGCAGTTTCCTCGCTAAAAAAAATCTCTGGTGTCTTGTGTGCTTTTACTTTCCGCATTATAACTCTGATTTATAATTAAAGCACCAAGTAGTACGTTATTGCCTGACTGTCGAGTTGACTCCAAAGTACTCTTTGTCGAGGTTTAACAACTCCAGTTATAAGTTTGGATATTGATTTTTGAGATCGTCCAGACTTAAACCATAAGACTCACGAGCCAAAACGAAAAGTTGGTAGTATTTCGGTACCCCTCCTTTTTCAGTTGGTATCAGAGCGGGTGAACACACTAAAGACGTAACTGTCTGTGTTTATCTAGGCTTGTGAGTCATGGATCAAAGCGTAAGAGCTTGTAACGTACCACCAAAGTTCGATGGCACAAACTACCCATGGTGGAAGACTGCAATGACTTCGTTTTTGCAAGCCCGAGACTTCAAAACTTGGGTTTATGTCGTAAAGGAATATATACCACCGACTGTTGAAGTTGACGGTAAAACTGTTCCTAAAGACATAGCGGTTTATGATGATGTGGAAACACTCGCCGCTAAGCAAAACTATGATGGGCTTAATGCTATCATTCATGCAGTTACACCTGATCTCTTCCATCACATAGCTACATGTGAAATCTCTTTCGAGGCTTGGAACAGATTAAGGAATGTATTCGAAGGTAATACGGCAGAGAAAGAAGCTAGACTTCAAAACCTCATGTCTGACTGGGAAAACCTTCGAATGCTTGAGGATGATACCTTTGAAGAATTTAATCACAAATTGTCTGAAATAGTCAATGCCTGTCACACCTATGGTAAAACTATTCCGGAAAGGGACATTGTGAGTAAAATTCTGAGGTCGTTACCATCAAGGTACGAATCCAAAAAACATGCCATCCAAGAAGTACACGGCTTAGACATAACAAGAAGTGACCTTGTTGCAAAGCTAAAAATCTTCGATCATGAGCACAGTAACCCTAAGAACATTGGGCTTAGAGCTACTGGAAAAACAAGGAAACTTGTAAGCGAAGAGTGTACTTCGAACACCGACGCCAGCAATCATAGTGGGAATGAATCTGATGAAGAGATGTCTTTGATAACTCGTCAGTTTAGAGATCTTCTAAAGAAGAGAGGTAAATGTTTCATCAAGAATGTCCCACCATCAACTCCTAAGCCTCGTGATAGAGTCCCACCTAAGGAAGGGAACAAAAGGGGAGATGATGATGATATGCCACAATGCTATAGATGCAAAGGTTTTGGCCATTTGGCTGAAGAATGTCCCAATCGGAAAAAATATACCGGAGGGAAAGCCTTTACAGCCTCACTTGATGATTCATCTGATGTCTACTACTCAGCTGATGAAGAAAGTAAAATAGCTCTAATTGCAGAATATGTCAAGTCTGATAATATGGGTGATTCCAAATCAGAACTAGAAAAATGTCCCACCCCCATGGACACAATCTCTAGTGACATATCTTGCAAAGAGGTAATCATCCCTATATTACACAAGCACCGTCTTGTTAGGTGCAGCTATTGTGCCAAAAAAGGGACATGATTATAAGCAGTGTCATGTGTATAGACGTAAAGTCAAACATGCTAATAAACTGCAAAGGAAAACGGCCAGACTCATGAATGTGATTCGAATCTTTGAAGCATCCAATAAAGATCGAAATCACTCTAACTCCTTAAGGGCAACACAAGGAGCGGAGAAATTCAAGAGAGCCAGAACTAAGAAAGGAAAACTTAGTTCGGAAAAAGATTCAATACCACTTCAAGTGCATAATCATGCTCTAATTTCTTCGCACTAAGTGCAAGAAGGATTGACATCTCATACACTGCCCCTTGGGATGAGAAGTCAAAATGTGGTCGGGCAAGTCCTAAAGTCTTTTTCGCTTTCTGTATATGTTTTGTAAGTAGTTGATGACCCACAATTAAGCACCTTTTCATTGTCACTAGATAGAGAGTGTAATGTTGAGCCTTGCTCCATGGAACTCATGATCACCAGGGATCAGACTATCTAAACGGAAGGTTAAAATTGTTTCTGGGAATCTCTGAAAGTGAGATGCGTCAATGAAAGAACAAAAGAAATTCGCGTATCCGGTTCCCGAACCGTCCCGCGTCATCAGATCGATATTGGGGTAAATCCTCATCGTATCTGGTAAGTTAATGTAATCCTTATCTCTTCGAAACTCTTGAAAGAACTGTTTATAAGGAAATCAGAAGTCTATTCTTATTTCATTCTAAACTTTTCAACATGGTAGAAATCCTTGATATTACTTCTCAAGGCAAGGATCCTAAGTCAACTGACAAGGCTACCATGAAACCAGATGATCCTTTGAAAACAACCAAAAACAAAGGAAAGAAACCCTGGTTCAAGAGGAAGAAGAAAAAGAAGTCAAAATCTGACAAGGAAGAAAAGCCTTCTCAGAAGAATCAAAAGATTGCATCCATTCTTAAGGAATGCAGAGAAACAAAGAGAGAATTAAGATCTCTTGGAGAAGTGTTTTTGAAAACTCTGGCTGTTCAAGAAACTCTTGTAAGTAAACAAGAAGAGCTTATGAAAGAAGTGCATAACATCTCTACCAAAGAGATTAAGGAATTTGAATTTGATATTCCTATGCCCATGAATGAAGATCAAGATATCAAGGAAATCAATGACTTCATCATGACTTCTTTCAAAGATAATTAGTTGATTCCTTGTGAGAACTTGTTCTTACCTTTGCCTAAGGAATATAAACTAAATCTGTTTAGTAGTTTGCCTTTCATGCTTTTTAGAGTTTTTTCAAGCATGTACTACTTTATTTCATTAATAAAAGTTATTTTTAGATGTTATTAATGATGTTTGCAATACTTGATTTGTTTACCTCAATCTTATTGCAAAACATAGCTTTTTCCATTACTTCGGTAGTGACGTAAAGCTGTGTCTATTTACAAAAGTTATGCTTTTTCTCACGATTAAGAAACTTTTGATTATATGGTTTTTAGGGTTTTCTCAAACTCAGAATCATATAACTCTTTTTCCGAAATTGGCTAAGGAAAAGAGAATATTAACAAAGCAAAACTGGATAACATTCAATTGTTCGTGTCCATGTTCGTCTTTGTCAGTTGTTATTTATTGAATGACACCACACGGGGGAGAGTTCTTTTTGAACTTGCGCTTAATAACAAATCTTTTTGGGGAGCGTGGTTGTGGAATATTGGGAGAAAGTGTATCTTTATTTCTCCATAAGGTGAGAACTCAGGTATCTTGTTGTTCAGATTACCTAAGTATACCATCTTTAAACTTGATATGCGAGTACTTGGCTTCACCTGTTCTTATAGGTGTATGAAACCCTAGTCTCAAACTACTTTGTCATATTTTTGTGACAAATAGGGGGAGAATACATATGGTTCTTGTTCTTGTGGTTGCATTACCATAGGGGGAGAACATCATGTGCTTACTTGTTGTGCTTTTCATAAAGTATCAAGTAAGGGGGAGTAATTAAAGCTGAGATCAACTTCGTATCAAGAATGAGTAGAATCACTTTAGAAGTTCTGATACACCAACTTCAAAGTTTGCTCAGATTCTTACTCTTACGCACAAACAACATGTGGGATGAGCATACCAAACCCACGTAAGCTTAAGCGTACCTTTATGGTTGTTTGAGCTGGATATGTTGTGACTGCTGACTACGGATTCATCAGCAAGAGTTTAATGAACACATCAAGACTCAAGGGAGAAGTTGAAGAATTCAAGAAATCAAGAACTACATCTGGTTAGTACTCATTGTATATTATTTGAATCCATATGTAAATTGGTTTTGTCACTAAAATTAACAAAGGGGGAGATTGTTAGGGCATTGTCCGGTCAAACCCACTAGCGTTGGTATGTCAAGCTAGTTGTCAGTTTTAGGTGTCAAAACTCAATTCTTGATTTAGCCTACTAGAGTTTAGATTTCGGAATTGGGATATAGACAAAGTAGTAGAGACCTTGAAGACGAAGACTGTGAAGACAAAGAAGACATCAATTATTCTTCATCGACAAAAGGTTAGTAGGAGTTATGACTTTATGGATATTCTTCTATTTCTACTTCACCTATTCTTTCGAAATATAGTCGACTACTTTAGTAGTGATAATAGCGATTGATATCGTATTCTTGTGTAACGTGGCCTTGTGTCATGACCAGTGTTTGATCCCACAAATACTGTGAGTACAAGAATGAATGAGACAGATTCGGTGCCATGTGTCCATTGCAATGGTTTGCTTGCAAACTGTTAGTTGGATATGGATGAATCTAAATGAGTACTCTTGAGCAAAGAGTCCATGGATCACAGCTGAGGACGTTCTCACGTCTAAGTTCTGGCTCAGCCCAGTACTTCCAGCGGAATCCAGATTTGACGAAATCTGACAGGCGGACGGTTCCCCAACCGGTTTGCGTACCAGAAACTCGGAATTCTTCTGATTTCGAGATGGCTATTTTGTTCACGTACCAGTACGTGAACCTGACGGTAGCTATCTTACTGGTGTCGGATTTAGTGAATATTCTCCTAGAATTTCACCCTAAGTTAAATTCCAAAACTCCTTTATCTCTTAGATGGACTTGTGTAAAACATAAAGACCTTTTGTGTTCCATCTAACGATCCTCAATGAGTCAATAAGATAAGATTATCTCTGGTCTGTTGGATTTCTATCTTGAAGTGTTTTAGAGCTAACAAAACACTTGGCAGATAATTCTAAAAAGAATTCCAATTGAGATTAATCTCTTATTACTTGGTTATCAAGTTTAGGGTTTCCCTAACTTGTGGGACAAGTAATTGATTGATTTATTCCAAAGCAACCTATCTTATTGAGTGTTATAAATAGAGGTGTCTACGGACAAATACCGCAAGCATCAAGCATACGTGAAGGTCCTTAGGAAAGGTAGCATAAACTCTTTTCACTTCGGTGAATGCTTGTTGTGGTATAGTCATCCTCTATAGGTTGCAGCTCCTTTGGGAACTCCCTACGACTATAAAGACTTCCTTAGAGAGTTGGGAAGCACAGGTAGGAGATTGAAACCATCTTTGGTTGAAATCGGATTAACCTGTAACCTTGGTAACCTGATCACGTTTTTGTCTATTCTAAAGTCCGTCTCTTCTGATATACGGCTATTCAAGAACTGATACGTTACTCAACAAGGTTGGAAAGGTAGCAACGCACGCTGCACTCGGTGTTGTAAGACCTAGTTAGCTCCGGTTATACAAGTTCCTTAAGTGGTTCTTCGTGTATAACTGAGGTAGAT
>JAJJMA010223883.1:6079-21191 GCA_023529015.1 Papaver nudicaule
AAAAAAAAATCTTCATTTGATTTCACCTCTGTGATATTAATAATTCAACTACATTAACAATACATGAAAATGCCACAAAGAAACAAAGTTAAAACAGGCATGTCATGCATGGTGAGATAGTTCGCTCATTAGTTCATCGTCATTCATTGGATTTTTTTAACCAAAATCGCTAATGGGTTTTGAGAAACCATTCTAGTATTCGAGAAACTTGACTGGCGAAGTTTGTAAAGGTCTGAATCTCAGCAGTTGACATTCCTTTCTTGCCAGAACCCTTTACATAAATTTTTCTACTGTTGTTTTTTGTTCTATAATATTTTTTGCTTGATTTTTCCCTTGGATAAAATCACGTCCATGCTTACTCCTGGCCAGGGACGGACCTAGGCGAGGGCTTAGGTTGGCTCCAGCCCGTCCCAAAATGTGGCTAAATTTTTTTTAGCTAGTAGTAGTAATCATTTTAGCCCACACTAACTTTCATAGCAGCCCAATAGTTTAGCCCAGGTAGATATATTATGTAGTATGCGTGAGAGATTTTTAGGAAAAAAAAGAAAACCGTGTGAGCTAACTTCCCAAGTTGCGTTCCGTCTGTAAGTATATTGTGAAGACTGAAGATTAAGCAACTGATTGTGAAGAATCGAAAGAATTAATGATGAAATCAATTGAGTTTTAAGCTTCAAAACCGCAGTGTTTGTCGATTACAAAAGGTAACAAACTGATTTGTGACATTAGTGGGTTTGTGTATATTTGTGTATTGATTCAATTTCACCAATTGGGTTTGTCTATAATTGTTTATTGTTGATGTTGTGGGTATTGATTCAATTTCAGCAATTGGGTATTGATTCAATTTCTAGGGTTTGTGTCTGTTGCTATTGATTCAAATTTCTAGGGTTTGTGACTTTGTGTGTAATTGTGTATTTGTACTGCTGAGTTGTGTGTGTAGAATAAATGGATTCCTGATTGACACAGTTAAGAACCCTTAACACAGTTATAGGTTAGATGATATAGCCTTATTCATTGAATCAAGTATCCTATGAGATCAGTTGTGTAGAAATCTGCTGGGTAGAAGCTGCTGTGTAGAGATGTTGTGATACAAGCTGTATGTTTAAAGTACCCTTTAAATTCAGTATATGAACCCAATTATTGGGGTAGAATATTCAGAACCTAAGTGAGAACTTATCCTGTCAAGAAATAGGCTTCAAGTATATGATCAAGGCAAGACTTTTATCATACGGCATATTTCAGACAACTTAAGTACCATGCTTTATTGCTTTGGAAAATTGCAAGAATTAGTTAGTGCTACTGATGATACGTTGTAGGAAAGTGGCAATATAAACGGGCATCTAGATGTTACTACTGTGGTATTGTTCTTAAACATCTGTTATATGGGCATTTTATATATTTTTTACTGTTTCGCTTATGCCGGGAAAAAAAAATTTGGCCGGCCATAGGTTGCCCGCGCCTACGGCGCAGGTTTTCTAAACACAAATCTTAGCCCGTCCCAACAAAAAATCCTAGGTCCGTCCCTGCTCCTGGCACACCTATAATTGTGTCTGGTTAAGTAAAAAAATTTGCAATCTTCTATCTATCTCCATGTTGATTGTTTTTACGCAAATGGTTCACGAGAAGGAAAAGTTGCCTATGATGTTCATGTGTTTTCAAGTGTTAGTTACAACTAACAGTAATAAAGATTGGCACTGGTTTAAACACAAGATTTTGGAAAGATAACCTACCTAAATTTGGCCCCATGCGTTAGTATTTGGCCCCATGAAAAAATAATTCCGGCGGATATTATATAGCAAAATCGGAAAACCCCTTATAAAAGATGATTGTTTTACCCTTTCTCAATTAGTTGCTAATTATATGATTAGAGTCTAAACAAGATTAATTAGTCTTAATTCTCGTATCAAAACAAGATTAAAAATTATCAAACATGATCAACGTGAGAATCACCCAAGTTTTTTTTTAACCAAATCTTGAATCTGAACAACGCTAAATCGGTCTACATATATGGAAACTTAAGCCGAGTATTCTTGGGTTCTCGAACAATCGGTGTATAGTTTTGTTTTAGGTATAAAACAAATGAGAGAATCTGAGGGGTAAAGTATGAAGTGTGATGATGTAATAAAAGATTGTGATGAATTCGAGAGGTCAAGATCGAACAAGACTCGCCTAAACCAAGAAATGGCCGTTCGAGTATTGCTTCAGTTACAAGAAGAGGATTTTAGGGTTGGTTTAGGGAGGGAAGCAGAGAAATATGAGATCAGAGAATATTGCAAGATAAGGATGAATATTCAGTTCTCACTAGATAATAAATGCTGAATGAGAAGAGTTAATCAATTATCGATAAGATAGACTTGATTATACTTGCACTGAACTTGTTTAACTTATCTGTTTTTGGATGAGATTGAGATATCGAGATCATTTCCCCAACTGGTCGAGTGACCTATTTATAGCAATATATATTCTCAACTGATCTCGTAAGAAGTGGAAGAAGTGGAAGAGTGGGAGTGAGGAAAGAGTGGGGTCAGTTGTTAAGAGTCTTGCGCCTAATATTAGGGAAGACTAACAACCCACTACCTTATCCCACCTTCTCAGCAACGTTCACACGACCTAGTTATCTTTCCCGTTAAGTGATTGAGCCGTTGCAATCACACGTGCCGTAGACCGCCAAACCAAAACCCTAAAAGAATATCCCCCCATGTAACTAAATCTTGATTCTCGTAAGATTTGTTAAATATTTGTTTATTTGTTAAGTCAAAGTTGACTAGTGCAAGTCGTATCAATTACTGATAAGCTTAGGACTTTGCGATAAGATAGAGATTAAGCGATAAGCTTTGAATATCTCTTTAAGATTTGGTTTAAGGATTGAGCCGGGCAATCGCCGTTTAAACCAACAAATCTAAGGGTTGAGCTAGCAACCGCCATTTAGATAAGATAAGATAAGTCATCTAAGGGTTGAGCTAGCAACCGCCATTAGATAAGATAGGTCTAAGGATTGAGCTATGCAATCGCCAATTAGACCGAGAGGATTTCAGCAACTCTCTGTGGCAATAGTCAAATAAATACGACTTTCGGTTTGCCATAAATAAGGGAAATTAGTTTGTGGCATGTAATGCACCAATTCCATGGATAATGAAGACATATGAATGCCCAAAATAATATAAGTCATAGCCATGAGCCATGATTAAGAATTATAGCACTGATTTATGGAAGCATGTCCATAATCAGGAAAAACAGACGAATGATGCTATCACGGCGTAGCCATCATTAAGAATGCGTAAGCATTGCCAATATAAGACCTAAAGATAGGCCACAATAGTTATAATAAGCCATATTGCATGGTATAATAATCTTATTAAGAAGTTAGGCATAGGGCACGAAGGACAAGCCATAACATTTATGTTATTTTCAGGTTTCTATACAGTTTGCATGTTGTTCATTGGTAAAATCGCCCAGGCCAGCCTATATTAGATAAAAATCTGAATTTTTAGTATGTTATAGGAAATTCACAGAGGAAAATATTTCGTGAAGGAAGCGCCTTCTAATTCCTCACGGATTGGGCTGTAAAAATCACGCCATGAAGAAATACGTGAGCTGAACTGCCAGATTTCCGAATTTGATTAGGAAACTAGAGTATTATGGACTTAATAAAAATCCATAATCCTCTAGGATTTGGATCAGTGAGGCCCATAAATAGGGGAGGCTAGGAAGAGGTGAACCCTAGCTCAAAGGAGGCAAGGCTAGCCGTGAGGGGAAGAGAACAATCGTGGACCTCCATAAGCACAAGCGAGGGAAAACAATAAGACCCCCACGAATTAGGCGAGAGCCAACTATAAGGCCCCCCATAAATTAGGCTAAGCATGATTATGAGGCCTCCAATATTTGGCCAAGGCATAATCTTGGACCCCCAAGAGTTGAGCAAGGGTGATGCCATGGGCATCCAAAGATTAAGGCGAGCCATAAGTATGGACACCCAAAAAAACTAAAGGAGGGGACGGCCATGGGCGTCCAAACTCATGCCAAGGGAGGATGCGTGGGCACCCAAAGAAGAGGCAAAGCCAATGCCACGGGCCTCCAAGAATTAGGCACGGCCAATACCATGGGCATCCAAAGATGAGGCATGGCCAATGCCGTGGGTACCCAAAGATTTAGGCGTGGCCAAATTTTAGGCTTTGCCAAAGTTTAGGCGTGGCCAATGTTTGGACATGGCCAACTCCATGCCTTATCTAAAGTCTAGGCTTGGCCAAAGTTTAGGCGTGGCCAAGTTCTTGGCGTGGCCAAGGTTTAGGCCTTGCTAAGGTTTTGGCGTGGCCAAGGTTTAGGCCTTGCCAAGTTTAGGCATTGCTAATACCGTGTACTCCTAGGGTTTTAGGCATGGCCAAAGTTTTGGCATGGTCAATGCCGCGACTCCTAAGGTATGCCATGGAGTGGCGTGAAGCACCTAGGGTTTTGGCTTGAGCATGAGCTAGGCTAATGCGCATGCATAGGTATTTTAATACGTAGGTCAGGGATATGGACCATGCTACTAGGCTAGGGTCGCGAGATATCAAAATATGGCTAATAGCAACCAAATATCTTATCCCTACTGTAAAAATAAATTCATACCTTATCTCGAGCTATTCCATTTCGCCAGAAATTGATGCGAAATTACTCATGTGACCTCGTCGCCAAAAACCACCATCAACAAGTTTTACCATCATTCGCCGATTGTTGTTAATCTACCCAGAAATTCAAATAAATCAATCGGTCTATGTTTAATGATATATATATCGATTCTTTAGAATCGGTCTATGTTTAATGATATATATACCGTTTCTGAGTTTAGATTTGAAAGTGATAATTAGAATCGGCACATATATTGCTATTTATTAGCCGATTCTTGCCTTCATTTTCAAAAATGAAAAATTAATATAAATAATCGGTTTATATGATAAACTATAAGCATCGATTGTCGATAAGAAAATTAGAAAACTTCCTATAACTTTATTCGGATACAATCGGTCTTCATAAGCCTGTTACATGCGCCGATTTTACACACAACAACAGCAAAATCATGTTTATATACATTTCATTTGGACAATTTAAACATATCACTAGTTATCAACCCAAAACAAGCTTCTATCTTTCAATCCAACCAGACCCCTCTCGTGATTCAGTGAGTAGGCATCCTCTTAGTTGTTTCCAGGCAGCACAGATTAACCAATTAACACCCAACACCACTAACAAAACAATCGCAACCATCACCACCACCAACTTCCCAGAACCGTCACCCCCAACATTTGCTACCACCGCCACCACCACCATCACCAACACAACTGCCGCCACCAGCCCAGATCCGAACTAATCCTACGACGATGATGCACAACATCAGATCTAACTTCCATATCTCAGTTGAAACCTCACTTAGAAACAATTCCACCTCCACAGATAAATTACTCTACTTTACATCAATCTAACTTCTAGTTTCGCATACCTAGTCGACATTAACAAAATCAAATCAAAACCCATTACTTCAAAATTCTTCTCCACAGATAAATTACTCTACTTTACATCAATAATTTAAACTCTTTTTGGGTGACTGTACAAAATGAAACTAAACCTAAAGAACATGAATGGAAAGACTTCAAGAAATGTCTATACAATCGATTCGGAACCTACGGAGTTTATTATGGAGCGTTGTGAAGAACTGGTTAGAGTGAAACAAACAGGGACCTTGGATGAGTACTTAATCAAGTTCGAACAATTGGTTATCTTAAAGGGATAAGCTTTTTCTTTTTTGATTTGGTTTTGATTTGCCTCAAGCAGAAAGAGTTGGTGCATATGGATGTTAAAAGCTTCTGTGATAACATAATCGGTCCTTGTATTGGCGTATATGTGTCGATTCTGGGCGGATCTAAACTTAATCGGTGTTTATGTCAATGAACATTTACCGTTTGTATACATAATCGGTCCTTAAGTACACCAACAAGCACCGATTCTGGGTTATTTTATTTTAGATTTTTATCAATTAGAATCGACTATTATGTTACGAAACGTAAACCGATTCTGGTAATATTTCACAATCGGTATATATAATGACCAATAGCCACCGATTATTGTTCTTGTTTTTCAAAAATGAAGAACAATCGTTTAATGTGGTGGCTAATAAACACCGATTCTGGAAAAAAATTACTAAATGAAATTCAAGGTGGGAGGAGTGGAGGCGGCAGCGGCGGTGATAATGGTGTTTTTTTTTTTTTTTTGGTTTTTTTGTAGTGGTGGTGGTGGTGGAGGCGGCGGCGGTGGTGGTGGTGGTGGTGATGGAGGCGGCGGTAATGGTGGTGGTGGAGTAGGATTGAAGGAGGGGTGGCTATAGGGGGTGGTTATAGATATGTAATGAAATTAGATTAAAAAATGAGTGAGGGTAATTTAGTATTTTCATCCATTTTTAGACATCCCATATCCTTCTCTATTGGATAGGTTTAAATTTTCATGGGACCAAATACTAGCTCATGGGGCCAAATTTAATTAGGAAAGATAATTGGTGGACTACAGCACCTTTAGCTTTGTCTCATAAAAAAGCTTTTAGCTTAGCCATCAATAAAGAAGCAAAAATTGCTGAACTGATTCACAATGGCAAATGGCAAATTCAATTGAGAAGGAATCCTACAGCAGTGGAAACAGCAGAATTTAATGATCTCCTAAATTCTCTAGGTAACCCTCCAACCCTATCATCTGCTGAAGACAGTCTACAAAGTAAATCAATTGCTCAGTATACCTCTAAGATTGGATATGAATGGTGGATGTCTTCTCAACACTCCTCTTCAACAGCAGACTTCAATTACATTTGGAAGAAAAGGGCACCCAAGAAAACCCATTTCTTTGCATGGCTGGCTGTTCACAATGCTATTCCCACTGTGGATAACTTACTCAAAAGGAATTGTGAGATTGAATCCACCCAATGCAGCCTTTGCAATACTCAGATGGAGGATGTAAACCACTTATTACTTCACTGCAGATTCTCTAAAGATATCTGAGACTATTTTACCACCAGAATGGATTCGAATTGGGTTCACAAAATCACCCTAAAAGATCAACTTAAGGAATGGGCAGGAGTGAAGAAGAGAGGAATTGCAAATAAGGTATGGCCTCTACTGCCTTTCACTATTTTGTGGGTGATTTGGACTGAAAGAAATAAGAGAACTTTGGGCAAAATTAGAGGAAGAAGCAGAGAAGACTTAATCAATGAAATCAAGCGCCTGGTTTTCAAGTGGGGATCTCTTTTTGGTTGGTTTAAGAGAATTTCCTTTAGAGATCTATTCCTGTATTGGGAGACGGTGATGGCGTATAACTGTCCGTAAAGCACAATTCTTGTTCTTCGTTTCTTCCGTCCTCTTCTCTTCTGTCTTTTACATTCTTTGAATATTAGGCCTTTGTAATCCTTTGGGCTTGGGCCCAAAAAACTTTTCACATTTTAATAAAGCTTAACCCTATTATTATTCAAAAAAAAAAAAGTGTTAGTTACACCAATAGAAGATACCTATCATCTATGTTTGCATTTAGTATTAGGAATATCAAAGTTATAATAATGAAATATTTGCGCACCTCGAATTGAACATGTTCATTTGACCCAAATGCACCAATTTTTCATGAACAGTGATTCAGTGCACCACTCCAGTTCCCCGGTACAACATAACTCTACTGCGGAAGTGATGCATGGAATTACCCGTGGCGTCTTATAAATTAGAGTTGCAATCTAGGATTTTTTTGTACGTTAATTAATGTTCTGGCATCCACACCTTTTTTCATACCATGGCTTACTGAACCTGGACTTTTTAGCATGTTGGTTGATGTAGTACATCTTTTGTACTGCACGTCAGCTTTATGTTTTCCTAATTTAATCATGTTCTTTACGAGTAGTTTTTGTATCACAAGTTTCTTAGCTTTCCTAGTTTATTTTATTTTATTTTATTTTTTTTGATCTTAGGTTGTGTGAACAACAGCCGAAACAAACAACAAAAGAAAAAGAATTACAAAGACTGAATAACTTGTTCTTCCAAAGAAATGCAGGAAGCTATGCAAGTAGGAGGAGAAGATATCCACCATTGGCGGATGTTTTGCCGGAAGGCATAATTGGCGAGAATATGTGCAGCATCGTTTGCATCTCGCGGAACGTAGGAAAATGTAACTTGATCAAACTGTGTAGCACCTTGTTTTATTTGGTCAATGTAGCAAATTAACCTCCAACGAATCTTGGCCAGTTCACCATTCAAAGCTTGTACTACTTTCTGAGCATCCCCTTCAATAACTACCCTATCTAATCCCAAGTCAACATCAATCTTAATAGCCATTAGGAAACCTGATGCTTCTGCCAAAACAGGACTATGAAGATCTGCACCATCAGATTGTGCACAAATGAATTTCCCAAGACTATTCCTTACCACTGCAGCAGAATAAGAACCATAACTTTTCCAAGCGGCATCCACATTAATTTTAACACTATCTACAGGTGGCGGATTCCAGTGTTGATCTCGTGATACTGAGTTTGACGGGATGGAAGTGGGGGTATGTAATTCCGTTTCTTCATCATGGTAATAAAACATATTGAACCAATACATACCATGATTAATGACAGATTGAATATTGACTGGTTTCTGCTCAAAAGCCAACTCATTCCTGCATCTCCATATTGCCCAAAGCATACATACTCCCAGATTGAAGGTATAGTTCTGATCTTGCACACTAAGCCATGAAGCCAGCAACTCCTTGACAGTAGGAGCAGTTGTATCCTGCAATCTTAAGCTAAGGGGGCTAGCAAATAAAATAGCCTTAGACACGTTACAATGAATAAGTAAATGGGAAGTGGTCTCTGACTCCATACCACACTGATTACATTCTGTTGGTACACCATCCAGAAACCTACCAACCTTACTAGACACCCCAATATCGTCGTGAATAATTCTCCAACCTTTAGTCGGTTATTGTATGCCTATATAAAGGCTAGCTCTATTGCTTAGAGACACATCTCATATTATTATCAATTATCAAACATTATTATTCAATCTTTATGGTTATGATCTTGATTATTTCAATCAGATTATCATTAAGTTTCTTACGAAGCTTAAGACTCTCTTCGTATCTCTTACAAATACAGTTTCTTATGGAACTTGTTTGTTTCACCTTATCGTCCGCCATTATGGTTGGTTTTATGTTCTTCTGATCCCTGGCCTTGCCTTGTGGATACCATTTTCGGTCGCTAGCGGATCTAGTAAGAGAATGGTACTTTAACCTTAGCGACCAAGAGCATCAAATGATTGTGCAATATGGATTTCAGCAGGTAATCCTATTGTGTGAAATTGAACTTTCCTCTACCCTATGCAATTGCCTCTTATTTTGAACCGTGTTTTCCGGCCTCCCCAAAACTTTTTCGGCCTCCCCACTACGTGACAAAATGGGGACAAAATGGTCATTATTTTTTAAAAAAATGCTAATCTACCCTTGGACTGATTAACACTAATTTTTAGGATTAACACTAATGATAATGATTAGTACTAATGATTTTAATTAAATTAAATATAAACCTAAAATCTGATTTTTTTGTTTTTGGGTGAGAAATATCTTGGGTTTTGGGGGGAGAAGAAGGGGAAAAAAACCTAGGTTTTTTTGGTGAGATTTGTGATTTTTGTGTTCAACATGAATGAATCAAGTGATTCGGAGATGGATAATCCTTTGGAAACAACAACAATCGTTTAATGGTTGATTCTTCATCTCTTGGAGGACCTCATTTTGAAGATGAAGATGGATTTTATGAGCCAAATCCGGTTGATGAGCCGATTTATGATGAACCCAATCCTTCTAATACACAGGTATTCTTATAAATCTTGTTTATACTCGTTTTTATAACTCGAATTCATGAAAAGATGAGAATTTTTTGAGTATTTTGCGTGCCCAGAAAGATTTTTGGCTAGGAAACTTTGAACAATGCGCAAGCCGAAACAGTTTCGGCTGAGCTTTTTCATATCTTTACTGCGCCGAAACCACCTGTATATTTCTGAGAAATTTGTAGTTTCGGCCTATACAATAATTTCAATAGCTGAGCCGAATCTAGGTTAAAATTTTGAAAATATATGGAAACCACAGACAATTTCGGCTCAAAGATACGTGGATAGCCTGAAAGCCGAAACAGTTTCGGCTGAGAATAGTAGTTTATATCGAGTGAGCCGAAATTGATTCTAACTTTCAATTTTTTTTATAGGTCGCACTCGCAAACCATGTAAATCAAGAGCTCTTCTCTCGGCCCATTCACGAAGATTGTAGAGAGGAATATTTGAAGGGAATTGGATTGGTAGGTAACTAATAGTTTTATTTTCTTAGTCTATTTGCTATAAAATAATATCTAACTAATACTTTATTTTCTTACAAATGTAGACATGGTATTCAAGGGAAGAAGTCATAGCATGGGTTGAGAAACAAGCAAGAGAACTAATGTGCGCATTTGTAATCGGTAGAGAAACCAAAGAAAACCGTTTGGTGATGGTTTGTGAGAGAAGCGGAAAAGATATAAATAAATCCAAGAAGGGTTATGTGTATGTGAAGACCTCATCCCGGATCCCTTATAAGACTAAAACAAGGAAGATAGAATGTCCTTTCAAGCTAGTTTTCAACTTTGTTAAATGTGAAAAACATTGGATGATGAACGCTACCATGGATTGTCGTCATAACCATCGACGGCCATTTGATTTTCACGGACACCCCACGATTGGAAGGCTTAAACCCCATGAAAAGTTGCAAGTTGAACGGATGTCTAAAGCAAGAATTGGAGTACGTCACATTCTTACCAAGTTAAAGTTGGACGATCCAAGCAACAAGTCAACACGGCAAACCATCTACAACGCAAGGATGCAAATAAAAATTAGAGATACACAAGGAAGGAATGTGATGCAACAATTGTATCAAGTGGCAAGGGCGAATGGTTACACCACGGATTTTAAATTGGATGAGTTTAGACAAGTCACTCACCAATTAATTGCCGATCCGGATTGTCTCAAATTGGCTCTATGCTTTCCACAAGTTCTTATTATGGATTGTACTTACAAGACTAATAAGTACAAGATGCCATTGTTGAACGTTGTTGGCCATACCTCGACGAAGTCACCCTTCACCGTGGCTTTCGTTTTCATGAGAGACGAGAAGAAGGCAAGTTACAAATGGGCGTTAGAGAGAGTTAAATCTCTATACGAGGAAGAGCTTCCAAGGGTGATAGTAACCGACAATGAGAGTGCATTGATGTGGGCTATAACAAAGGTATTTCCCAGCGCCGTTAACTTTCTTTGTACGTTTCACATAGCTAAGAATGTGGAGAAGAAATGTCATCCGATTATTCAACCTTTCAAGAAGATAAGTGAACTAGAGAAGATTTCAAAGTTACCGGTGGAAGTGCGAGAAGCCAAGAAAGAAGAGTTCCTTGAGGATTATGCCGACAAGCAAGAGAAGTACGCATTATTCACGACACATTGGGAAGCATTGGTTTTTTCCAAAACCTTGGTGATTTACAACCGGAATTACCAACGTTTGGTTGATCATTGGGGAGTTACCAAGTACCCGGAAATCATGCCCTACTTAGATAAAGTATTGAAGCACCGGCAAAAGTTCGTGCATATGTTTACAAACAAGATTAAACACTTCGACAACCAAGCAACAAGTATGAGTGAGTCGGCTCACCACCGGTTGAAGGTAAATCTTTTTGGATGTCGTGACACATTTGTCACCGTGTTTGATGCTATACGTGAGTATCATAGAAGTGATATTATAAACATCAATACGAAGTTCGAAAAAAGTCTTCTCAACGTGTGCAAGTTCGAAAAAGAACTTCTTAATGGGAAGGATTGTACATGGATAAGGCATTTAAGTTTGAATGTCTCCCATTTGTGTATTAAGTTGGTGATGGAGCAAGTGGCATTGGCGGTGAAGCATAAGTATAGGCCAAGAGCAAATTGTACTTGTCCGATAAAGACAACAATGGGACTTCCATGTCCACATATGTGTGCCGGGTATAAGGATAAAGTGATACCTTTGGATGCTATAGATCCTCATTGGAAGCAATTGAGTTTCCATCCTCGTCCTACCGATCGCGTAGCGGAAGGGTTTGGGGCCACACCATTTGGAAGAATTCTAATGGAGAAGTTTGATTACATGAATGGTATCGAAAAGCAAAGGATAATGGATGGTTTGAAGCCACTTTTGGAACAATATACCATTGTCGATGTTTTGGAACCGATTGAAGGAGACGAAAAGGGTAGGCAAAGTACCAAGGTTACGAAAAAGAAGCAACAGAAGCTTAACTCCTTTATGTTGTCAACGCTTAGAGATCTATCCGGAGTTGAACACGTCCAAGCAAAGTATGATGAGGAAAGAAAAGCATTGGCGAAGGAGGGGATAAAGGTAAGTGATAGTAATCCAAGCAAGAGAAGTCGTTCAACTAGGGATGGAGCTTCATCGAGTGGTCCTTCAACACTTCCTCAACAACAAAGTAATTTAGCAAAGAAAGGGAAAGGCATTTTATCGAAGGCCGCGGGGATGAAGGTAAGTGGTAGTAATCCAAGTAAGAAAAGTCGCTTAAGTGGCCCTTCAACACTTCTACAACAACAAAGTAATTTAGCTTTGAAAGGGAAAGGCATTTTGGCGAAGATAGACATCAAGGAAGACGAGTTTTTGCCGAAGTCTAAAATAGAAACATGGGGATGGAGTCCTTCTTGTTTTAAAAAGAAAAAGGTTGAATTGAATGAGGAAGACGACTATTTGGATTGGCTTCCACCTATCATCCACAACCATATTGAGAGCATAGAAGATGTTCCAAAAGATGGAAATTGTGGTTTTCACCTTGTGGCGAAGCAATTGGGACCTTTTGATTTGGAGGATAGGCACAAGGGGGACGTGTGCATGTATATTCGCGAGAAGATGTGCGAAACTTTGGAACGCAACCGTTCTTTTTACTACACAATGTTGAGAGGTGGGGATAAAGGCGACGAAGGAGTAGAGGAGGAGTATGAGAATATGAGAAAGCGTCTACTAGGTAGTGATGTGCTTACAAGGGATTATTTGATGAAGTTTCCCATTTGTGGTTTCCTCATCGCGGAGACATTTTATTGCGTCGTCCACAATTTCTCCGTTTCGGCCCAGAGGTAAAAGCCTAAACACAAAACACGATAAAATTAAACCTCAACATGTTAGGGTTTAAGCCAACATCCAACACGGTAGTAACAGAGTCAGTTTCGGCCCAGAGAGATTCCCAAAACTCACAGCCGAAATGTTTTCGGCCCAGAAAAATATACAACACTCAGAGCCGAAACAGTGTCGGCCCTAATAGTTGCAAAATAATTTAAGCCGAAACTATGTTGGCTCATAAGTGTAAGGTGAATCCTAAGCCGAAAATTCCCCTGTGTATGCATGAAATTGAATTTAAGGGGTAATGTTTGTCGACGATTACCTGTAGCAAGCTGAAGTTCCCCCTTAAATTAACCGGATTGCGCCTAGAGGCAACTGAGAGGCCATCAATAAGGTAAGCAAGAGTAGCCGTACCCCAAGCGTACTTCCTTGTATCCTCCAACGGACTCAACCATTGGAGAAAATGCGCGCTCACCTTGTTTTCCGTGTTGTCAGGGAATAAAACAGCTCTAAGAGTGTACAACAAATACGCACCTGCATAGTATTTATAGTGCTCAGGGTTCACGGGGGGCACGGGATTCTCTACTCCGATCCTTATGTCTTCTTCTCTTTTTAGTTGTCTTGCCTTGGTTCCCCCGAACTCGGTCTTCAAATGAGCCAACTTGATCTTGGCGCACTTCTTAACTGTCATACGAACTTGATTCTCGGCCACGGACGCTTCGAACTCAAAAGTGGTCTTCGTTGAAGACCAACCAAGAACCTCCTCGGCCAAATCATTAAGTTGTTCCCAACTCTTCGACGCATACTCCGCACACAGGTTCACCCCATTAACCGCAAGACCAAGCACCTTCTCCGGATCATCTAAAGTTAAACCCACCTCATATTTTGGAAACTGAAAGGTAAACACCTCTGGATGAAACCTTTCAACCATAGCGGAGCATGTCACCATGTCATACTCGCTTTGTCTATTGATGACCGCTGGGTATAGTCCCGATTGTTTAACCAAATCTTGGATGGGTTGTAATTCCTCATTGATATCCCAAACAGCCGCGCTTTGGTTTCTCAACAGCCGAACCGCATCTTTGCGATCCTACGAAAATCATCGTTTTAAGTAATCCAAAACGACTTAATTATCGAGAAGAAGACAAAATAAAAACAACAACCAAGGTTTAGGCAAATACCTTCATGCGATAGATCACCGACGCCCACGACTGCTGGTAGCCAATGAGCACTTGTCCTCCATCTCGAGGAAGACCGATGTCGGGTTCGTTATCTTGAACAAGGAACTTATCGGCCGAAGGAACATGTGTGCCTCGTGCTCTTTCTTTTTTGCCTTCTCCATCACCTTCTCCTTCTTCTTCTACAGAAGTAGAAGTTTTTTTCTTTCTGTTTGCCTTTTTTTTTATCCAAACTGATTTCTTTCCTTTTCTCTTAGCGTTCTCATCTTCGTAAACAGGTTCATCTTCGCTTTCCTCCTCTCTAGCAACTCTTCTTGGCATGTCTCCTGGTTCATGGATGACAGGCCCCCCTCTGGGAAGAAATGCCCGCAACAACTCTTCGTCCCCAGCCGCTACCGGGGTTGTACTCTTATTCCTTGCCGAAGTCGTTATTCTTTTCTCGCCGACTCGGGGGTCTAGTGGTGGTGCATTTACACGGGGAGTAACTTCCCCTCTCCTGCTTTGGTATCATAAAAACATTCATCATCGAAACATTCATCGATAAAACACAATGTAATTTGGATGAAAAACATCTAAACATGCTACACAGAAACATTTTCGGCCTACACGATAATATGTTTCTCTGGGCCGAAAATACTATTTGAAAATGGCAGATATGTTGCTTTTTTCGGCCTAGAGAGATATTCTATCGCATGGGCCGAAAAACAAAGTGCCAGCTACTACCTAATCTGAAATTTCGGCCTAGAAAAATTTGAATTTCTCCAAGCCGAAATTGTTTCGGCTTAAGATCTAAA
>JAJJMA010223883.1:21201-37348 GCA_023529015.1 Papaver nudicaule
GGTTGGCTCATTCTTATAGCAGGGGGGCCTGCATATCTTGGGTGGGTTGGGGGGGGTGAGAATCTATGGTGGATGTTAATGCCACATAGGGATGTAAGAAGATGGTGTAAAAAAACGGTATCCATGTAGCACAACTGTATCCAAATTGCTTGCCACCTACAGTGGCAATAAACTCTAATTCTTTTTAGTTATTCCAAGCTTAATAAATTATCATATCCAAACGGATGTTAATTTTGGTTGTTCTCCATGTTTCTTTTATGCTCTATGTTCCTTTCTAGCCTTTTCTCAAAAAAAAAAAAAAAAAAAAAAAAAAAAAAGTTATTTTTTTTACTTTGCTTCAGAACACTGTTAATATAGAACAATTATATCTTCAGTTACCTCGAAACATTTGAAACTATAACACAATAGTTTTCGCAAAAAACTCAGGACGATGTGGAGTCTTCCAATTATGTCACGTGTTTTTATCAAATGACAATTAGTTGTTAAATGCCATAATGTATTGATACTTAGTTATAACAAAATGATAATTGGTTTAGTCGAAAATTATTGAGACTTTTCGTAAGAGCAAGCACTATGGTGCACCTTTTTGATGAATAGTAGGTCAAAAGACCTAAAAGTTGTGTAAAAGTTGTGTCACAACTTAAAACTTGTCTCAGATGTGCTACAAGTTTTAAGTCGTTTTTATGGGGCGTACACTCAGTGTACGCACCCTGCGTCCTTTCAGTGTTCGCCTGCGGCCTTTAAGTGTACGCCCAATATTTGGCGCTCACTGAGTGTCCGCCCCTCGATTTTTATTTTTGCTTGACTTTTTTTCCCCTCACACCCCTCTTACACCCCATCTAAACCACTCATTCTTAACGGTAAAAGCTTCTCTAACGGTCATATTGGCTACAGTGAAAATAGATCCGTTGGGTTTTTCACTATAAAACCAGGCCACCCTTACCTACTCAAAAATCATCCCAATCAAAACCATTTTCATTGATTTTACACTCTAACTCTCACTTTGAAATCTTTCATTTTGCATGAAAATGGTGCTCAATTATACTGCCGAAGAAGATGTTGCTCTTACAAATGCTTATATATGTATAACATTAGATGGTGCAGTTGGTAGAAATGAATCAACATCATTTATCTGGCAAATGATTTTCAGAGCCTTTGCTGCCGCAAACCAAAATCCGAACATGAGAGACTGGAAATCTTTGAGAGCTAGATTTGGTAGCATCAGGAAGGAGGTCAGGCGGTTTGTCTCAGTGCTTGCTACACTTCATCGTGAAAACATGAACGCTCCACATGAGGACTTGGTGAGCTTTTCAAGCAAATTATTGTTAGTTGAAGTGAACATATAGGTTGATATTTAATAACTTACTATATCTATTTTGGATTTTGTAGACTCGAGATGGCCGTCATCAATTTCAAAGGCAATATGGTAAACCTTTTAATTTTGATGAGGCGTATGAACTACTCAGAGGATCTGTTCCAGGGTTTGATTATGTTCATTTTCGGTAATTTTAAGATGATTATAAGTATGTAACTTATATTTGAGGTTGTTGTCCGATGTAACTTAGATTTAATCTTGAATTTCGATGTAACTTAGATTTAAGCTTCAATTCCAATGTTGTAACTTCGATTTATTCCTTGAAAAATAAATATTTTGGCGTTGTTTTTGTCACACCCCTCCCACACTCCATCTGAACCCTCTAAATTATAACGGTCTAACCAATCTCGGCCGTTAAATTTGCAACGGTAATATTTTCAAATAATATATCCGTTGGGGTTTTTGCTATATAACCAGTCACTCTCGAATAAGTTGGAGCTTCCATCAAAACTCCTCAATATGGCAAGGAGGAATTTTTCTGAAGATGAAGATACTGCTGTAACACAGGCTTATATATCCATGGAGCTTTATCGTGACAACTCTACTCCACCAAGGAGTAGAGGCGTATACTGGAAAAGGGTTCTTCAAATCTTTCACCGAGGAGATAGTAATGTTGTTCATACTCAAACTCCTTCCCTTTACGTTCTTTCCATAGCTTCAAAGTCCTAGCTAGAATTTCAACATCCTCAATTTTAACTTCCCGAAGTTGTCGTCGAACCGATCTCCCCAATTTCATAAAATCGTCGACGTTTTTGTGTATCATACTCCATCGAGCCGACAACGCTTACATCTCGCACAAATTCGGTACATTGTTCATCAAAGTCTTCTTCTACATAACTCCACAATAGTGACCAATTGACCCCAACACGACTTTGTTTAACTTCATGCGGTTTTGGATAGTACAACATGAGATATCTACAAAAACAATGATCCTCACGCCACGTAAATGGAGCAGAACTAGGCTTCTTTCGTGTTGATGGAGGGGGAGATAATGGTTTTTGAGATGGAGTACACTCATAATAGTATTCATGAACTATCTTATCAGTGAAGTTTCGATAACGTCTCCGAGGAGGAGATGCTAGAGGAGTACCGACTAAAACGAAGTTTGGTTGGGGAGATGCTGAAGGCGTACCACCCAACACAAAGTTCGGCGTGGTGGGAGGAGTAGAATTGCCGTTGTAATTAGGAGGTATTGAACTAATTTTCTCTAATGGACGCTGACTCATAAAATGTATTCCTCTAACTGGGCGTTTACCCTTTCGATCAACAGGAGGCTGGGAAGAAGATGGGTTAGACATTTTTTTTTTGGTAAAACGAAGATAGATCCAGCTAAATTGAGATTAATTGAGATGAAAATGTAGTTGTGAGGATTGGTTGGTTTTATAGTTGAAAAACCCAACGGATCTATTTTTAACCGTTATGTAATAGACGACCTTGTATGTTTTTACCGTTAAAAATGGAAGGCTTGGATGAGGTATGTGGGTGTGATTTGAAAATCAAATTTTGGTTTTTTAGGGTAATTGGGGTCAAGGTCAAATATTGACTGGGGGTGTACACTAAGTGGCCGACCCCCAGATTTGGGCGGCCTTTCAATGGCCGCCTCCCAACCGTAGTAGTTGCTTTTTGAGACCTTTTTTTTATACCTATTTTTTGAGGATAAAACTCAAAAAAATGGCACCATAGTGCTTGCTCTAAGGCGGCTCAGTACTCTCATATTAGGATTCACCATATCTATAGAGAAGTTGATTAGACTATTGATGCTTAGGCTTTAGCTACAACTCAAAAATCACAAAATGTAGGCTACTTGAGTTCATTCATCTCATTACTGATCACTCTTTTACCATTGCTTAATGTGATTTCTTCGGACCGCGAACAACGGCCGTGTGTAATCTCGAATCCTTGATTGTTTAATAAGATTGACATTCTTTCAAAACAAAAAATGTATCTTTCCGTTGTTTTATTCAACACATTATATTGAATCAGGACTATCTGAAGCATGTTAATATGGTAGATGCAAAAGTTCTCTACCAAAAATTCTTGAAAGTCCAAAATTAACATAGAAAAACATAGCGTAATAATGAAAACCATGAAGGCACTACATTCACATGTAATAAATTATTATCGGGAGCTACATCTCGGAAACCCATCTCCTGGTGATACAATGAGAATTAATCGGTCGGTGGAGGATTATAGTATCTTCTCATCTGTAAAGACATTATAATGTAAAGAGATGGACATTTTGCCCAAACAACTTGTAAATTTGTCATTAATACACCGATATATAAAGATAAAATCACATGATTTCGATGCCCATCTGCGGGAATCGAACCCACAACTACATGGCCGCAAACCATGTGCTCTACCAATTGAGCTAAGACGGCGAATAGTTAAAACTCTTGAATGCATGACGAATCATACAATTACTACTTTTTTAAAAGTCTGCCTTGGCATCTATGCATATAAATTAGAACTGAGGATCCTTTCTGCTGTATTAAATCAGATTATCGCTACGGGGAAGTTTCCCTATTAATTGCAAAATAAGATGATTTTCAGTCATCTTGCTAAACAGTTGAAGTTCAGCTAATAATGTAATTCCATTACCTTCGAGTCTTCTGCTTTCAAGATGGCTTTTTATATTACACGTGTACTGCAGATAAATATCGAAAGAAGTAAACGAACTTATAAGAGCTTTGTTCTCCTCATCTATAGAAACCCCTTATATGGCAAGGTGAAGACAGTTCCTATTATCTTATAAGATACTGAACAATAGCACAAACTGGATAACAATGCAAAAATTAATGTCCTACAGTTTAGGAATGCAAAATATTTAACGCACGAATCATGCATTTTCTAGTCTATTCAATCTAGAAACCTAACATCCATTTCTTTCAATGATAACAGGGAAACTGGTTAATATCCTTGATAACAAAATCACAGTTGATCCTGATAACATATAGCTACGTAATATTGACGTGTGAAAGAAGACCATAGATTATGAAAAAGAAAAATATAGACTTGCAGTTGTACCTCGTTCGTTATTTGATGTGACGACTCGTCAATTTCAACTTTGATGAAATCCATTCAATTTCCTCAACTCAAACCGGGTCTATGGCTTCTGTAACTAACAAAAACTAATACCACCAAGACACCTCAGAATGACAGGCTTGTCTTGAGCATTGAAAACCATAAGCCAAGGTTTACAGTTCAAATGGTTCAATGTCACCTTGAGCGGTAGCATATTTCCTGCATCAGAGATGTTTGGACATCATTCTGTGGAGTTTGGGCATCATTCCGTGGAGGATAAAATGATTACGCATTTTCTAAACTTTCCAAAAGATATGAACTCCCATATCAGCCTGCAAAGACTCGATAACTGTAGCAAGTATAAGACAACACACAGCTCTTAAATCAATAATTAATTCAAAATACATGTGCAGCTACTACCCTTGCATTTCAGATAGATTTCCCCTGGTGAGAGATATTTTTTTCAAATTCGCTTCTCTTGTATGGGAATCGAAAGAGCATCGCTAAAGCACGCAGCTGAGGGCTCAAAGCCATCACCCTTTATTAATGGCCCAATGTTTTCTTTGTAAAATCTTCTGCAACAGAATCAGATTCCAAAACTCAATTTCGCTGACGTAGAATATTGTGCAAGCCTGCTCCTACTTAAACAGTATGTATGCAGGTTGTATGTAGATGCTTGTATGCAGATGTCCATGCTGTCAGTTGCATATAAATTATATTCATCCACACGTATGATATGCTATTGAAGTTATTCATGTGGATCATCTTGGAGTGAACTCCAGTCTCCCTGCTATGTCTAAGGAGCATCTCCATAGCTAGAAAGTTCTGATGGTTTGGCGAAATTCTTCATTGTGTAGGGAACCTAGGTTCTTCATTGTCTAAGGAGCATCTCCATAGCTATCATTTAACTAGTTAAATGATATATTGTTTTTAAGTTGGTAAACCTATTTCCATTCTAACATTGATGGTTTCTGGTTTAAGACATTACTTTTCATAAGCAATGCTCAAATTCGACTAAATAAGTTTTGCCTAATGATCGAGACACTTGGACTGTTGAACATTGTTGGTTGAACGTTACAGAGATGAAGGCCTTCAAATGCTAAGAGGACCTCACCTCAACCTACCTGTACGTGGAACTATGGGGGAGAGTATGCATCATCAGTTGGCTTAAATTCCAATCGCCATCCATCACGGCATCACCCATGTTCTAATATTACCCACAACCTACACCATCAAAGTCATCACCCCCGGTAAATCAAATAATGGGAAGGAATTCAAACACAACTTCAAACAATGAGCAACACTATATCAGCACCGATGAATTATACAGCTATTCTCTATATAATTTAACAGATTAAAATAAAATTATAGATCAGTGCATTCTAGTTTAACCAATTAAACCTTTATACAGCTTTGGTCATTTTCTATACCATCATAATTTAATGGTTTTGAATTCTCAGAACACGTTGAATGGCTAGGATTTCAACAATTCTTTTGTTGCATGATGGCATGGCATATCAGTGACGGAACCAAGTAGATAGCGACATATTAACGTAAAACAGTTGAAAGGCAGGGTCAAAAAATAAAATACCGGGGTTTCGACAAAAAGTCCTTGATAGTATCAAATGCGTTTCAACACTGACCATCCAACCATCCACATACCTAAAAACAGGTTTCCATGATCCAGCATCTACGCCTGCCATGATAACCACATGCATCAAAAATGAAATAGCAGTTACCCTCTGATATAATGGAGATAGGATCCAACATCAGTACACATTGGCACTTGCGGTTAAAAAAATTACCAACATATAGCATTTTATTTCCATATACACAACCTATAAACAAAAGATAGATGAAGTACGAAATGAATTAAGCAAGCAGCTCAACTATATAGCCGATCACCCAACAATCAGCAACTACATGGAGCCTAAACTCCAACACACCGCCTAGCAATCAGCATACCCATAAGATGCAAAGACATAATTTATCATCAAACTGCAACTGCGCAATGCATTAATCCGTCGTTGATGCACCTGAAGACACATGGCTTGGCATGAGTCCAGCATTAATCTAAGGTCCCGAACGATTCCCCCGTCTTACTTTGAATCCATGCTTACATAAATGCAAACAAAACTCAGGAACATACCAACACAGCATACATACATGGCACAATCGAAAACATACCAACAGGAACCACATTTTCCAGGATCTAGACAAATTGATTCCGAAAAATCCACCGCAAATCGTCCCCGATTTGTTACGTTCAAATGGCCATTTAAGACAAACCATGGCAGCTGGTACAAATTCAAACACAGACTACCATTCACGCCACCCAGAGAGCCAGGTTAGAATTGTCCTAGAAAACCACTTGAACGTAGCAAATTCAAAACCATTAATGGACGATAACACCATACGTAGTAATAACCCAAAACAGTGAAATCATTGCAGGTGGAAAGAAGCAGAAGCAGTAAAAAACAATACACTCTGTCTATCAAAACTAAAGGTAAAACAGGCAAATTCTTAAATGGAAAACACAATCAACGCATGAGCACTAAGCTTTGGGAAAAAATGCATATGCACCTGAAACAGTGAACCCACTACAACGGTGCTGGCGCTGGTGCTGGTGTTGAATACATCTAACATATTAAATTCACTTGAAGCAGTCCACATGACGACGTTAGTTTCTGGTCGCTCCAGAAATGGGCAGAAACCAACGATGTGTCACGGTATACTTCAATCAAATTAAACATAGGTAATAAATGAAAAGGAACCTTTGCCACTGCAATCAGATTAAACTTTGTTCGCACACCCTCCGATGAACCTTGTCCAACGCCTTGTTCCGGTGTCTGAGTGACCTGCAACTCAGCCACATTGTCATACTAGAGTCTAAAATGCAACGGAAATTGCATGGTTTCTAGGCTCCAAAATAAGCATACAAAGGTCATCCGCTGCAAAATTAAACCAACCAAAGTTAGCCTCGTGCAATATACAATTCTCTAAATATTTGACGAATGAAAACCACCAAAAAAGAGTGAGAAATCTTCAAGATAGATCATACGTTCTAATGGATTGGTGGAATTGTGAGTGGCTAAAGTGCTAAGCAAATGCAAATGTTGCTAAATTACCAAGCTTGTGCACACGCTACCACGGCTAAGCCCCCTTACGCACACACTACTATGCCTACGGCCAATGGAGGGTGAAAGAGTATATGAGTTCAATCATTTATTATAGAGCGTCAAAGATAGGATAGCAAAACCGTCAAGCTCACTTGGATGTTGTCTATCATAAAAGTACGTAGGTCTACCGAGTAAACGTATCTCCTATAAAATATGGAAAAAATTAGGAACCCCATATGCTTTCGGAAACTAAAGCAATGCCATTAACATTTCGTAACGGAGAAATAATGAAGCTTACCTCTGAAACCACGGAAAATACCACAGCATTACAAAATGGACCAAATAAGTACACCATGTAATTAGCATGCCTCAAATTTTGCTGATCTATTTCTAAACACTCAGAGACTAACTAGGGATAATTGATAGACCTAGAAGGTCCCCGATTTGTTTGCTTGGAGACAAAATCAAAATGGCATTTTTGGCTTTTATCTAATAGAACCAAATTGAAAAGAATAAGTACAAACCCTTGTAAGCATTACATAAATCAACGTCGAAAGAAAGCGGCGGAAAGTTACCTCGAAGACTGCCTTCCTCCTGGGTCGATCATCGCCTTCATCATATAAACATTTTTAGCTTAAAAAGTTAGAAATTAACAGAAATGAACATCATTTGAATAATAACAATTCGATATTAACAAAAAACGATATCCATACAATGTAGATTCGACCAAAAATATCATAGAACTGTTTATCGTTTCTTTGAACTTGACATAATCAACATCTAAGGTTTCTGAACTTTGTTCATTCACAGCTTCATTGATTATTCCGGTCATTTGGGGGTTTATGACTCTGGTGGTGGTGAATAATGAAATATGGTATAATATATTAATAGACTGCTGCTTGTGTTTAAGAGTTTGAGAAATGATTATAAGCTTCTAGAGGTTTAGCTTTTATATAAGGGGACGGACAACCACTAAGTTACTGGAAATAATGACTAAATATTTTCATGCGTAAAAATCTCAACTAAAAAGGAAATGATATATATTCATTTGAACGTTAGATAAGATATATTTCAGGAAATTAATTTCAAAATTTGAAAAATTAGCTAAAATAAATAAGATAGAGGATTTTTCTTTTCTTACAAGACCCAAAAATCCCTTATATATCGTAAGAAAATAAATCCTCCATCTTTTATATCTTAGCTAATTTTTCAAATTTTGAAACTAATTTCTTGAAAGATATCTTCTCTAACGTTCAAATGGATATACGTCATTTCCTTTTCAGTTGAGATTTTTACGCATAAAAATATTTAACAATTATTCTCAATAACTTACTGGTTGCCCGCCCTCTTACATAAAAACTAAAACCCTAGAAGACTACAATCATTTCTCAAACTCTTAAACACAAACAGCGGTCTAATATTATATTATACCATATTTCATTCTTCACCATCACCAGAGTCATAAACCCAAAAATGACCAGATAATCAATGAAGTTGTGAATGAACAAAGTTCAGAAACCATAGATGTTGATTATACCAAGCTCATAGAAACGATAAAACAGTTTTATGATATTTCTGGTCGAATCTACATTGTATGTACATCGTTTCGTATTAATATCGAATAGTTATTAATCAAATGATGTCCATTTCTGTTAGTTTCTAACTTAAGCTAAAAATGTTTATAGGATGAAGGTGATGATCGACCCAGCAGTTAGGCAGTCTCCGAGATAACTTTCTTTCTTTCGACGGTGATTTATGCAATGCTTACAAGGGTTTTGCAAGTCGGGGACCTTCCAGGTCTATTTCAACAATCCCTAGTTAAATTGTCTCTGAGTGTTTAGAGATAGATTAGCGAAATTTGAGGCATGTTAATTCCTTAAATCAAATGTAAACAGGAGTTGCACACCATGTATCTCATATACTTAGTTTATATCATCTAGTTGAGCTTTGTGAGTCATTAATTCATCAAGATGGAGTTCTAATATTAAAATACAAATTGAATCAATGACACTGTCAGATGCAAGACCACAAATACGACCACCACTAAGAACAGCAGGACAGGACCCAGAAAAAAAGACATGCAATTGACTTGTTTATGATAACCTGGAAAAAACTGCAAAAACTTTATTATATCTTGTGCTAGCCAAATTTATGAATTCTAATTTTACATCCAAGACAGGGAAATGCCTATGGATCGAAGAGGAGAATCAAAAAGATGAACATTAGAATACAGTGTTTAATCTCATCTCTTCACTTGTTGAAAATAACCGTGAGATGGTCACTATTTAACTATGTAGAGGAACTATTTGAACACCCAAAACATCAATTAAAATGTCTCTGTTACACATGCATAACCTCATAAGTGGCACATGTGCAGAAAAATTACACATACACATGGCTAATCCTATTTAACTATGTTCAGCATAAATACAATCACCTAAAAGCAATCTTTATCTACGTTCTTCATCGATTATGATTCTTTCAAAAACCTAACTATCATTGAAACCGGTGATTCTCACACATTAAACAGAACCAGATAAGATCAACTAAATCAAACAAAACCCAACCAATGAAGTCACAAAATTACACAATAGGTGAACCTAATTGATCGACTATATCTTAAGTTTGAATCAAAACAGAGCAAAGAAAGAAACAGAGCTACGACTTACAATTAAATGAGCGAGATTAGCAATAGTCCAAGCTATGCCAAGATTACAACCAAACACAGATATAATTGTAAGCCATGTGAAGAAATACACAAAGGAAGAAAGTTACCCTCAAATGTCCATGCTATCAGTTGTATGTTTATATTCGTCCCACACGAATGATACGACATTGAAATTATTAATGTGAATGAGTATCTTAAAGAAAACTCTTCTCTGCCAGTGCTATGGCTAAGAGAGTATCTATATTCAAGTATGATTGGCTAGAAAGTTCTGACAGTCAGAGAAAAGTTTCTTCATTGTGTAGAGAACAAATATAACTGTTTCAAGTCAGTAAACCTATTTGCATTCCAACGTTTGATAGGACTTGTTTATGACATCATAAATCATAAGCAATGTACAATTCCAATTAAGTGAGGCTAATAATCTTATCACTCAAGAGTGTTGAACTCTGTTAACTAAACGTTAGCGGTAGAAGGCTATCAAAAGCTAAGTGGAAGTCAAATAATTTTCAAATGAACCTACCTTCATGCATAAATCTGGGCGAGAGATGCATCAAAATTGGTTAGCTTGAAAACCAAATGTCCAAAAGCTAAGTGGAAGTCAAATAATTTTCAAATGAACCTACCATCATGCATAAATCTGGGCGAGAGATGCATCAAAATTGGTTAGCTTGAAAACCAAATGTCTTCCATCACCTACCAAAATATCACCTGTTTATCAACCAAAAGCAAACTATCAGAAGAACGAAAATACGGTCAAATACGGAAAGAACAAAGAAGATCAACAGATTCTAATCAGGGAAGCAGACCATTACTAAAATCATGTATCCTAGTGTGACCGCAAGAGTACGAGGAGGCAGATTAGTTCACACAGTTTCTGATTGTGCCATCTCTACTGACCCATCACACATCTTCGCAATCAAAAACTGATAGATAATAGTATAGTTATTCAAATACCTTCTTTTCCTTGTTTACAGGAACCCCTTATATCGCAAGGTGAAGACGGTTCGTACAGATACTTAACAATACGACAAATTGGAGAGCTATACGATTTTCCAGATAATCAATGACCTACAGTTTAGGGATATTTTGCATACTCAATCCACAAACATGCATTTCCTAGCCTTTTCAATGTAGAAACCTAACATCCCATTTCTTTCCATGGTAACAGGAAAACTTAATTTCCTTGATAACAAAATCACATTTGATTCTGATAACCGATACCTAAGGAATCTTGACGTTAGAAAGAAGGTTATATTAATAATATGCACAAAAGATAGACTTGCAGTTGTACCTCATCCGTTTTTTTGCTGTGGTGACTCATCAAATACACATCCACATTATTTCTGAAATCTATTCTAGAACAATTTCTTAATCTTCCTCATCCGTACGAATGAGGAAATATTAAAAACGGATGAGGAAATACAAAAGATAAACATGCCAATTTATTCAACTCAGACTGTGCAAAGCAGGTCAGTATTCTTGAACAATCGAACACCAAAGCCAAAATTTAGAAATTCGTAAGATCTGTTGAAATGAATACATCCATACAGAGGAAATAGAGTTTTAAAATCTGCAATATTAAAAGTTTTAGTCTTTGTAATTGCACTCCCAATGAACCTGTCTTGTAATTGCATTGCTTACAAATCATGGTTGATACAACCGTTTAAAATTAATATTGCTACATTGACATTAGTTTATTTGAAAGAACTCTTACCTATTATCATACTATAACCTGTTTTCTCAATTCAAAAGCCATCGGGGAAAAGTCAAGGTATTTACTCTTGAGTCATTTTTCTCTTACCTTTCCTATCAGTGAACAGATATTCAAAACACAACTCACCAAAGCAGCAGTTTAATGGTATCCCTCTATAATCACCTAAAAAGTAAGTGTAGTTTTAACCTGCAATGAATGATTTAAAAGGAGCCAAATGCTTTAAGGAAATTAAAACAGTACCTAATACCCAAAATTCCCTTACCGGCCAGTGTAAAACCAAGGTTCATGTGCAATGCAATTATTAGCTTGCCATAATTTACCATGGACTCTTATGGTCAAGAAACATTGTACAAATCATTCTGATGTTGCAACAACAAAGAACTGCATCACAATCAAGAGGGGATCAGAATCTAATGGTATCTCAATATGTATCAAAACTGGTCGGAGATTAAAATACGGCCAAATTCAGAACAAACAAAGGGAATTGATCAACATCAAATCTTAATCAGAAGCAAACAGGGAGCTGTATTAATTTAAGGTACAGTACATTTCACATAACCTATAAGAAGATTACTAGAGAACAATCATGCTTACCACTGCTAAAGCACTAAATTCCACGGTGGACAACGTACATGATCGGCGCTGGCATCATTTGTTCCATCTGCTGTAATCGTCAATTAAGAGAACAAAAGAAAAATGTAGATTACAAAGACAGTAAAGAGGAGAAACATATGCATGTTTCAGAATACATATTTCAAACGATCAAATTTATTACTCAAAACATACCTTTTTTTTTTTAAGAATTGAAAAGATATATTGAAAAAGAAAAATTACAGTGTACAGTATTTACAATCTATGATAGAAATTCAAAAGCAAAGAAAGTACATTAGTTGATTTTCATATTGGTACAGTCGTACAGAGACAAGACATGGGAAATATATAGATGATTAGGGCAGTGTTTTTTACTTCAATCAGAGCGGACGTGTATAATAGATGATTAGGAGTGAAATCAAAGCTAGTATAATCAAAGAGGGATTTGGGGTTTGTTTACCTTAGCTCGCTAAAACCTTCAGCTTTCAGCAGTAAACTCTCCATTCTTTCAATTGATGTTGTCTTACTAAAAGAAACAGAACAAAATAAAAAGAGAGATTAAAAAACAAATCCGTATCGAAATCAATCTTGCACACAATTCCAAACCAATTAAAAGAAGAAATGAAAAGTACATCAACCTCATGCTAATTTTCGTTGATTTGCCGTCACCTGCCAAAAAAACAAAAAATAAGAAATACTGATTAGATATAAGTAAGACTAAATCCAAAACACAACGATAACACAAAGCCATTCGAGTCAATATCCTTCAAAACCGCACCTAGAAAATCAAAGAAATAACGATAGAGTTGCAGTACAAACCATATACTCCTGGTTTAATGGAGTAATAAAAAACAAAAACCCTAGCTTATTCAAATATCAGTAAAAGTGGATAAAAAAGGCCCATCCGGAGCTCCCAGGCCCCCGAAATGATCCTGGCCCTTCTGTGGCTTTATTTTCCACCTAGACTGACAAACACCGTGTCTTTTTGTAGAATTTTTTTTCGAGACTTTTTATAAAAGGGTATCACCCCGGCCATTGGCCGGGGCTCAACCTCTTCTATCATTTCAATACCGGGCCATAGATTCGGGTGTTGAACAATAATATATTGACCACGGATCGAAGGGAGGGTTATTTGAAAACAAAAATACATTGAAGATGTCCAACATAATTAACCTGGCTTAATCTGGCCCCATTGTGGAGTATTTGGCCCCATAGAAATTTAAACCCATCTAGGGTTAGTTGTTATGGGATGTCTTCACAGGGGTGGAATATACTATATTACCCTTCACTACTAATATAACCTAATTTCATTTTATATCCATAATAACCACCACCATTACCGCCACCTCCATCACCATTACCACCACCGCCTCCGCCACCACCACCACCACCACCACCACCATTAACCCAAAAAAAAAAAAAAAAAAAATTATTACCCCATCACCACCACCGCCGCCTCCACTCCTCCCACCATAAATTTCATTAAGTAAATTTTTTTCCAGAATCGGCGTATATTGGCCACCATATCAAACGATTGTTCTTCATTTAAAAAAACCAAGAACAATAATCGGTGGATATAGGTCAATATATATACCGATTATGAAGTAAAACCAGAATCGGTTTATATTTCGCGACACAACGGTCGATTCCAGTTGAAAAAATTCTAAAATGAAACAACCCAGAATCGGTACTTAAGTTGCACCACAACAACCGATTCTCATAAATCGGCCTATATTATAGGAAAATAGCAACGATTATTTTTTTGTAAAAAATGAAGAATTATAATCGGCCTATATTATATGTAAATAGAAACGATTATATTTTTATAAAAACAAACAAATATAATCGGTGTTTATAGATTAATATGTGTACCGATTATGGTCGTTTTTTAAAACAGAAAAACTAACTTTTTTTCATTTGAAATCGGTGTTTATAAATTAATATGTGTACCGATTACGTATACAATCGATAAATGTTCATTGACATAAACACCGATTAAGTTTAGATCCGCCCAGAATCGGCACATGTACACCAATACAAGGACCGATTATGGTAATATCAACAAAGGAAAGTGAAACTATACAACATTTCCAAAATGAATCCCGTCGTCTTCTTCATTTTAGATCTTCCATTCTTTTTCAGATCTGAAACCACCGCCTCCTCCCTCACCAAGAACATCCAACTCCATATTACCACCATCACGACCACCACCACCACAATCTGATTTCTCTTCTTTAATCAAAACAAATTTTGTTCTTCTTCTCCAGCTCCGTTGAACCTGCAGCTCACACCTAAATTTCAAGGTGAGAAAAAATGTGTTTTCACAAATACAATGTTATGGGTTTGCAATATTAGATCTACTGAGTACAATTCTATACTCAGGTTCTAAACTGGGTTATAATCTGAAGAGAAAATAAAAAATGTGTTCAAGAACAAACCATAGTTTTGGGCTTCCTTATCTTTCTTCCTCCCAGTTTCAAGATGAAGA
Organism: Papaver nudicaule; assembly: GCA_023529015.1. Lineage (NCBI taxonomy): Eukaryota > Viridiplantae > Streptophyta > Magnoliopsida > Ranunculales > Papaveraceae > Papaver > Papaver nudicaule. The sequence goes on from JAJJMA010223883.1 coordinate 36,181, forward strand.
CTCCTACGATAGTTGCTGATAGATAGCGGGTGATTTTGGAAGCATTAATTAGAGCAAATTGAAATTATTGCTTTGATTATTGTTGTTATACTAGTCTTGATACAAATGGAGTGGTTAACGTTCAGGAATCAGGAGTTCTTGTTAGTAAACCAATAAGACTTTTTTTACTTCATCAATTACTAATCGAAGCTAATCAATATTTTGTTGGTGATTGGAGTTGCTTATAATATCACCTGATTCTCAAATCTGGTGGGTTTCTGATAAAGGATCTTTTAGAACTGAATTTTAATTCATCAATGGAACTCAAATCATTCTGTATTTGATACTGTTGTTGATATCAATCGCAAAAAGGGTAGTTTTATAATTCATGGTATCCACATAAACCTACTCAAATTCTTAGCGTATTAATTCTTGAATCCAAGGAAGCCCAGTAAAATCGTATGAACAATCGGTACATATGGTGTGTGTATATGTACCGATTGTTGTTGTTGGTGGTGGTGGTGGTGGCGGCACCTCAGTGGGAAGTGGGAGGAGGAAGAAGAAAGAGAGAAGAAGAGAAGAAATAGAGAAGATGAAACGATTTTTTGTAAACATTGAAGGGAAGTAGAGAAGATGAAGAAATAGGGAAGGGTAAAACAGTCTTTAATTATAAGGGGTTTTCCGATTTTGCTATATAACAACCGCCGGAATTATTTTTTCATGGGGCCAAATACTCCCAAATGGGGCCAAATTCAGCCAGGATAATTAAGCATGGGTCAAGGAACATATACACCTTGACCATGTATATTTAATTATATTTACATTTACATTTTTTTTTTGATCGAGTACCATATTTTTAAGATAGACAACATCACACATACATTCTAAAACTAATTAGCTAGTGTCAGAAGATTCTAGTTAGCAATTCGGGATACGTAGGTGAGTTCGGGACGGCAAACGTACGAGTATTATACGAATTCGGATAATTTGAATTCGGTAAACGGTTCGTTGTTCGGCAATGATTCGAAACGGCACACGTACGTGTATAATTCGATTTTAAAATGTGAGTTCGGTACGGAAATTTCGTCGTATATTAATGGGTGAAATTGGACATTTTTAATGTAGTTATTGGTGGGAGATCCTGTTTTCTTCTTTAAATGCAATATATAAAAAGTATATCAAACATAGT
>JAJJMA010223883.1:46156-63789 GCA_023529015.1 Papaver nudicaule
TATCTTCGAAGGATAGGGATACAAAGCCATCTTCGGGAGGATTCATCAAAGGAACCGCCTTACTCAACAGGCTCTGACACCACCACGATTGAGTAGTTTGTCTTATTATCTGTAAACCACTACAGACTCGGCCTATATAAGCCAAGCTCGAGATCATTTGTAAGGGTTGGATTTTTGGTGTAACCTAAGTCGTGAGAGTGAGTTAGGTTAGTCTCTCCTCAAGCTTACAAGGGTCATATCCATGTATTTGTTAGCATGAAAATCAATCAATAGCTATGTTCTTATTTGCATATACTCTTATATAGTTTATCTTCGGTATAGTTCTTGTCTTTCTCATACTCATATGAACAAATATTGTATAGCTTGCTTAGAGATCTGATGGCTATCGAGTATGAAGTGCTTATGCAGATTTCATACTCACACAAATCGAGTTCACCGTTCCTTGCTACAGACCACTGTTCCACCAACACAACAACAAGTCAAGCCAAACTTCAACAACACCACTTCTGCACTATTTTGTAGCAAACTTCATCCCAAAAATCATGTTTCAAAACTGATCCTCCTGGATTCAAATTGCAAATCAAACCTTAACCCATCTTATTATTCAGTGAACTCAGCACATTCACTTCATATTCTTCGCTTTTCTTCAACTGGAATGAATCGAATCAACTCTCTATTTCATGTCAGTTTCACAAGTTCGTTCAACCATTTTTACAAACGCCTTGTGCTCATCCTCTCATTGAACTGTTAGTGAGTCAGATTTGTTCTTCTAATCTCTACAATATCTTCTTCTCTGCAATACAATCAACCATAACAACACACACACATTCAATTCCGTAGAAGAAATCATGTCTCAGTTATAAACCATCCAAACACCAAAAAACCAACTGCACAAACTTTACCCTTTTCTACTATGTGTTCTCCCGATGGAAAGTCTGTCTCTAAATTTTGTTTTCTCTAAATTCACTCTCTCTATTCTTCGAAACCCATCTCTAACTCATGGTAGGCAGTCATGAAAACGAAACCTCACCGAACCCTTGACCGACGGCTAACATCGGGATTCAAACGAAACCCGACTGAGTTTCCAGCCTAAATGTCTCGCCTCTCGCCATTGTTTTAATTTGTGTGGGATAATAAGGATGGACGGTCCGTATTACACATAAACCTAAATTATATCTCGGCCGCATAATTCTTTTATGGAGGGCCGGGATTACTCAAGACAAAGGCTATGTCTCCTTATTATATAGAATCGTAAATTTTTGATGAAGTAAAGGTGTGATTTCGATGTATTTGAGTCGTAGACTAACCATAAACCGTTAACCAAACCATTAGTCGACATTATAAATAAGGTGAAGGTCACCTTCGACATAAAAAGTTAACTTCTAACACCCACACGAAAAGTTAAGCATTAACAGACACCTTCAATCTTTATTCGAACATAAAAGGAATCATTCTTCCCTGAACTTGAGTATAACATTCGGATTTCCCTACCCTATCGTCTTTAGGATCTCCACTTTCTTCGCTAGCACCAGCTCCTGTTCATCCAACAAAGTAACATCCACCATGTCGTGAGTTAATACACCATTAACAGTACTTGATTTCCCAAAGCTTGAAGATACAAATCCCCCAGACCTATTCTCGGGAAGGATTGTGATAACGAGTGAAATACACCATTTAGATGTTGGAGTAAGTGATCAATTGGGTTAATGATATGTATGTTAATTGTTTGTTGGTAGTTCTAAGACATGAAACAGTAAGGGAAGGGATTAAAATTATAGATGTATGCAAGGTGTTTGTTTTTTGTTCTAAAACACACGTCCAATTTGTTAATACGATGCAAGGTGATTTGTAAAGTCGACAAAAGAGCTGGAAATGTTTAATCGTGTAAGGCTCGAAAATTGTAAGACTTAAACAAAGCGAAGAAGATCCAAAGAAATTGAAAATGCACCCACCTGTTTAACATCAAAACATTAGATGGGTATTGAGATTAAACAACCATCGATTAAGTTTATTGAATGAATGGATAATGGAAGAGGATAAGAGAGTGTTAGATCATGCTCGGTCAAACCCACCAGGCGTTGGTATGTCAAGCTTGGTTGTCATAATTTAGTATTCAAAACTCGTACACTTGAACATATCTACTAATAGTCAGACTTCACTAGTTTATACATTTAGGTAGACGATGACTGGTAAATTTGGAAGACTGACCAAGAACTGGAGACGAATGAAGAACAAATGACAATATTCTCCTTCAGCAAAAAGGTTAGTCCTTCTAGACACAATGATTCTGGTGGTCTTCTGCTATAAGCTGAATGATTACTCTAATCGAAGCTTTTGACTGTTAGTATTCGACAGTGTCTATGAACTCTCTTTTCTTGAATTCCATGACCATAAAGCATTTCTATATGGAGTCTTCTTGTTATACTTCATCACTGCTTTCCTCAAACCAATTAAATACAAGCTTTTAAGAGCTTTGTGTTATGAATAATGATTCATGGTGAATGGCTTTATGAAGTTCATCTTCATTACCTGAATGCCTCCATTAATATTGATATTTTTTTACTCAATAATAAAACTTTTTATTAATAACAAAAGAGGAAACCAAAATTACAACAAAAGCCACGGAAACAAGAAAAGCAAAAGTAACAAGGCAGACTTAACAAAATCTAAAATAAGGAATGTCAGAAAACTCAATGGAAATCAATAAATGAGGTTTAGAGTCATATTTGCAAACAACCCCTCTCCTGAGACCAGACTCCTTCTTAGCCATTTTTTCAGCTGATAAGTTGATCTCTCTAATGCTATGAACAAATCTCCAGCTATCCATTTCTTGGCAGAATCTATTCCATCTTGTAGTCACAAACCATGGAATTCTACCACCTTCAAAAGCTGATATAATTGCCTTAGAATCTGATCTAAATATAATGTTGTTGTTGTGTTCACTCACAGCCCATTCACCTGTACAAATAACTGCCATAACCTCAGCCACAAAATTTGTTGCAACACCCAGGCCACCTGCTACAGCCACTGGAACTCTTCCTATACTGTCCCTAACAACAAATCCAAACCCTGCTTCTCCTGGATTGCCCCTAGAAGCTCCATCACATCACAGTAGAATCTCATTCTCTTTAGGTAAAGAAAATTTAACCTCCACCACCTTAGAAGTTTTTACCCTTCTGCATTTCATACCAAAGGATTTCAGGATTTGCAAGTCATAAGAAGTATTCCACATAGGTTTCTTCATTCTGACATCACTATCACAAGTAAACTGAATGATTCTGTTCTGTACATTCTGCAAACAAAATCTCACTTCTTCAAAGATCATTTTATTCCTTGTAGTCCACAGCTCTTTCAAGGTGATGAAAGCTGTTGTCTTACAGATTTCCTTTATTGCAGGACTCTTAGTTTTTGGTAAGCTTAGAACTTCTGCAAATGATTTTGGATTTACAAACCCAAACTTCCCACTTAACCAAATCTAAACATTTATGCTCATATCACACTGCCAAAACATATGTTTCATATTCTCCTCCTGCTTCTTACAAAAAATACATTTGGAAGGCAACTGAAACTTTATCTTCTTTAAGTTCTCATATGTAGCTAGAGGTGTCAATCAGGCCGGCCCAGCCTGGCCTAGCCTGCCTCTGCTCGGCCTAGCCTGAATGAGCCTGCCCAATATACAGGCCAGGCCGGCCTGGCCAGCTGCTACTTCAGGTGAGCCTAGCATGTGCCTGAGCCTGAACTGTTCATATTAGGCCAGGCCGGACCAGGCTCAGGCCAGCCTGTGTTGTTATATTAAAGTTTTCAAAAATCCAACGTCGTAGGGGATTGAGGTCGAGACCTCTAACAAACTTCGCAAACACCAAACCAACTGAGCTATGCCTAATTGGTGACTAAATGTGACACTATAAATAATGTAATCTGTTTCAAGTATATTTAATTAATAATTTACCAAAGAATAATATGATAACTTTGACCGAAAATTAAATATTTACGTGGTGAAATTAACTAATTCAAATATTATCACACAGAATACTTATTAGTAATTAAATTATATATTTAGTATATACAAACTTAAATAGTTATTATCTAATTAAAATTGTATATATAGAAACTTATTGGTAATTGGCTTGTATATAAAAATATATGTAAAAACTTTTGTATGTATAGAAAGTCAAAGTAATTTGGAATAATTTTGTTACAAATAAATAGGTTAGTGTATATTTCGTTAACACTATATTAATTAATTTAGGTGTCAAAGTTAAGCAGAGAACTAACTAGGGGATTTATGGTAAGCTGGCAAATGAGGGACCAAGAGAACTTAGGTTCGTATCTCACCATTCTTATTTTTATACAGGCCAGCCTGGCAGGCCTTATACAGGCTCGGGCTAAAACTGGCCAGGCTAGACAGGCTAAAAGGCCTAAAAACTTCAGCCTGGCCTGAGCCTGAATTAGGCCTGGGCCCAGCCAGGCCTATTAAATTACGGGCCAGGCCAGGCTTTGGCCTGATAATACAGGCTAGGCCGGACCAGGCTCAGGCTGGCCTGGCCTTTTTGACACCTCTATCTGTAGCACACACTCCACTAACAATCTTCCATACCATACTACTCACACTTGGATGTATATTTGAGCACCAAACTTCTTTTGGCCACTGAAGCTTAAAGTGTTTGGTTCTGACACTTTCAGCAGCAGAGGAAACACTAAAAACACCAGTAGAAGAAAAAGCCCAAATCATTCTACCACCACAACCATCTACTACTGGTAATTCACTGACCTCAATGAGATCCAACAACTCAGTTGGAGTAACCTATTCCTTAGAAATCAAAATATCAGATACTCTCATATCAATGTGCTGTAACATATATTCATTGTCTGGGAAGATATCAATCAGAACATTTTCTTTAACCCAAGTGTCCTTCCAAACTGAAATTTGACTTCCATCCCCAACCAACCATCTGGTACCCTTTTTAACATCTTCAATAACCCATTTTAAACCAGACCAGATTGAAGATTTCTTGTAATATCCAATCCATTCTCCCTTTCTATCTTGAAATTTAGCTTTAAGAAACTTAGCCCAGTCTTCAGGGTCTGTTTGAATCTTCCACAACAACTTCATCAGAAGAGATTTGTTAATGACTTCAAGTTTTCTTAAACCCAGGACACCTTCATCTATTGAAGAGCACACAATATCCCAATTTAGAGTAACAATTTTCCTCACTGCTGGGTCACCAGACCACAGGAATTTCTAATTATTCTTTCACATTCCTTCAGAATCCTTGTAGGCCACTTGTACACAGACATGTTGTACACAGGAATACTGCATAACACATGCTTAACTAAAATAATTCTTTCTTGAAATGACAGTAGTTTTCCCTTCCAACCAGCAGGTTTATTCTACAACATTTCAATTATACCCCAAACTTGACTAGTTTTTATACTACCAGAGCAAGGTAAACACCCAAATACTTATCAGGGAATTTAGAGAGAGGCATACCACACAATTCAGCAATTTGGTTTCTTCCACTGTCACTGGTACCCCCTACAAAAACCTTACTCTTTTCAACATTAACAATTTGTCCAGAAGCAGATTGGTAAGATTGCAAGGTTGAAAGTAATCTCTGCACATTCTTTTTCTCTCCATTGCAAAAAAGAAAAATGTGATCAGCAAAGAAGATGTGAGAGGGTTGAATACCTCCTCTAGTAACCATTGTAATCAGCTTCTTGTCCTGCACCATCTTTGTTAGCATTCTACTTAAACAATCCTCAGCAAGAACAAAAAGAACTGGAGACAAAGGGTCACCTTGTCTAAGACCTCTTCTAACTTCAAAATACCCTGCAGGCCCTCCATTAACTAGTACAGAAATCTTTGCTGATTGAAGCAGAATATGTAACCAGTGAATAAAATTCTTGAAAAAGCAGGGGTACCGAAATACAACCAACTTTTCGTTTGGGCTCGTGAGACTTATGGTCAGATCTGGACGATCTCAAAAATTAATATCCAGATCTGGTGTAACCTGAGTTGTGATCACAAGTGATCAATTCCTACAAAGACAAGTCTTTGTAAACCTTTGTTCAAGGTCGGGAATTAACGTCATGTTAGGAATAACGTACTTCTTGTGTTTGCTTTAATTATATAATCAGAGAATATAATGTGGAAAGTAAAGCACACAAGACACCAGAGATTTTTTTAACGAGGAAACTACGACCTGTAGAAAAACCTCGGGACCTCGTCCAGATTGAACACCGCCCAGTACAAACTGACTACAAACACTAGCCTACTATAAGACTTCGGTCTGGGATGTAGCATAGACCAATTCCAACCCTCCAAGCGAACTGGCTACTGTCGCACTCCTTACGTCTCTAGATCCCCCACAGATCGGCACGCATTTGATTCCCCTAGCTGACGTCCTTTACAGGCCTAGGAGTTTCTTTAACCGCTGTTAAAGGCTTGTGTCAACAATTTCAGCTTTGCAACTTCAATTATCAACTGTATGTTTGAACTGTCCTCTTCAGTTTGACATACACAAAGTGACTTCCTTCGGATTGCTCCAGGTCATACGGAAATCTACTTACAAGCAGGGGCTGACAGGTAAACCGAGTAAACTATGCCCAACTTGTCTCTACCTCAGTTGTAAAAAGAATCATTTAAGAAACTTATACAACTGGAGCTAACTAGGTCTTACAACACCGAGTGCAGCCGTGCGTTGCTTCCTTTCAAACCTTGTATGTAACGTATCAATTCTTGAATAGCCGTATAACAGAAGAGACGGACTATGGAATAGACAAGAACGTGATCAGGTTACCAAGGTTACATGTTAATCCGATTTCAACCACTAAGGTCTCAATCTCCTACCTGTGCTTCCCAACTCTCAAGAGAAGTCTTTATAGTCGTAGGTAAATCCCGTGAGGAACTGCTTACCTAATAGAGGATGACTATACCACAACAAGCATTCACCGAAGTGAAAAGAGTTTACGTTCACTTCCCTAAGGACCTTCACGTATGCTTTTTGCTTGCAGTATTCGTCCATAGACACCTCTATTTATAGCACTCAATAAGATAAGTTGCTTTGGAATAAAGCAATCAATTACTTGTCCCACAAGTTAAGGAAACCCTAAACTTGCCAACCAAGTAATAAAGATTAATCTCAATTGGAATTCATTAAACATTATCTGCCAAGTGTTTTGTTATCTCAAAAACACTTCAAGATAAAAATCCAACAGACCAGAGATAATATTTATCTTATTGACACATTGAGAACCGTTAGATGGACCACAAAAGATATTCGTGATATTCCAAGTCCAATCTAAGAGATAAAGGAGTTCAGAGTTTAACCTGAGTGAAATTCTGAAAGAATATTCACAAATCTGGATAACAGCCAAAAGCACTGATTTAGAGGTTTGTGTAGGTACACGAACTTAAATACCACTTTGGAACTCAGGAGAATTCCTGATTCTGTTTCGCGTACGGTTCGGGAACCGTCCGTCCTCCAGACTAGGTTTAACTTGGATCCGCTGGAAGTTCTGGGCTTAACCAGGACTTAGACGTGTGAGACGCCCTCAGCTGTAATCCACTGGATTCTTGCTCAAGAGTACTCCTTTAGATTCACCCATATCCAACAAGTGATTTGCAAGCAAAACATTGCAATGGACAAATGGTATCGAATCTATCTCATACATTCTTGTAACCATAGTATTTGCGGGAACAAACACTAGTCATGACACATGGTCATGTAGCCAAGAACACGATCTCAATCGTTATTATAACACTACCAAAGTAGCCGACTATTTCGAAAGATAGAGAAAGTAGAATAAAAGAATTTCCATAAAAGTCATAACTCCTACTAACCTTTTGTCGATGAAGAATAATTGATGTCTTCTTTGTCTTCACAGTCTTCGTCTTCAAGGTCTCTACTACTTAGTCTTTTTCTTAATTCCGAAATCTAAACTCTAGTAGGCTAAATCAAGAATTGTGTTTTGACACCTAAAACTGACAACTAGCTTGATATACCAACGCTAGTGGGTTTGACCGGACAATGCCCTAACAATTCTCAGCAAAGCCTAGGCATCTTAACTTGAAAGAGAAATTCCCAACTCAGGGAATCATATGCTTGAGATATGTCTAGCTTAAGACCAACATTGCCACCCCATATCTTAATATCTAGCTCATTTACAAGCTCAGAAGCTAAAACTATTTGCTGCTGGATGTTTCTCCCTTTTATGAATGCTCCTTGTTGAGGTGATATGATCCTCTGAATGAAAAAACTAAATCTGCTAGTGATGATTTTTGTGATTACCTTGAAGCTGAAGTTCATAAAACTATAGGTCTGAATTGATTAGCTCTCTTAGCATTTTTAACCTTAGGAAGCAGCTTAAGGAAATTAGCATTTAATCCTTTAGGAATCTCCACCAAAACTGAACAGCATTTATAAAGTCCTTACCAATCACTTCCCATGCATACATATAAAACCATCCAGCAAAACCATCAGGGCCTGGTGCACTATCTGGATCCATTTCAAAAATTGCCTTCTTCACTTCATCTCCAGAGGGAATTGCCATTAGAATTTCATTATTTGTTTGCTGAACTAATTTAGGAATGGCAGAAAAAAATATATTCCTCAGTTGAAACTTCCCTGTATTTAAATTTGTCTTCAAAATGAGAAACTAACAAATTAGCAATCTCAGATTGATCAGTCACAATCTCTCAATCTCTATTCTTTATCTCAATAATTGTATTCTGAGTCTGCCTTATTCTTAAAGAAGTGTGGAAAAATCTAGTATTAACAGCTCCTTCTTTTGACCATTTAACTCTTGATTTAGCTTGTGTTAGCTCTTTATTTTGTTGAACTAAACTCTCATACCTTTCTCTAGCAGTAGATAAATTCTTCAACATGTTTAAGTCTTCTGGAGCATTATCAGAGATCATTGAAGCATTAAAACCTCTTCTTCAGCTTGGATCAATTTCTGTCTTAAATCCCCAAAGACATTCCAATTCCACTGTTTTAATATTTCTTTCAGTCTTCTAAACTTGAACATAAAAATAAACCCTGCATTACCATGAACATCTTTTTCCCAAGCTTCCTTGATAACTTGCAAGAACCCAGCATGACTAGTCCATATTTTTAAAGCTCTAAGAGCAACCACACCCGTGGAGGTGTCAAATCCCAAATCCCATACGCAAATATAAGATATAGGTTTGGCATTTTGTCCAAAATCTGCACCCATTAACCAAACCCAAAACTTTAACGTACTTATAATTGTCGTGCATATAGTCGCGTTAATATTAGTACCGTATTGAATGAAGAGGTAAATATTGATTACGTTTTGTTTTGAGAGATTATAAATGTCGTTTCATATTTTACGTAAATTATATTTACGTTTCCTTGCGAACGGTTTTTTATATTACGTTTAGGTTAGACGCGGTTTTAATATTATCGTATATGAAAGCGTTTTAATATTGACGCAAATAATAAATTCGTTTGATTCTAAACGTGAATATAAGGTTCGTTTGGTATGGCGAAAATATAAAAACCGTTTTTGTATCGCGAGTTTTATAACTTCGTATTAGTTTTTAACGTCATTTTAATTTACGTTTGAACTAGGACGATATTATAATTCACGTTTACGCTCTCGCGAATTTATAAATATCGTTTCTCGCATAAACCCAAACCCAAATTTGGGAGCCAATTTTGGAGCGAAATTTTGGCTTTTTTGGGTTTGGTACAAATCTTTAACACCACTGTGTGGAATCCAAACCCATATTTGGGATTATAGGACCATGGGTGTGGTTGCTCTAAAGGGAACATTTTTAGGTTTTGCAACTTCAGCATTTCCTCCATGTAATACACCATGGTCAGAGACTCCTCTAACTCCCACTTTATAACCCCAAGAAGGATACATATCAAGCCATTTATCATTTATTATAGCCCTGTCAAGATCACACACTATTCTCTTAGCACCACTTATATTGTTACACCAAGAATATTTTAATCATGTTTTAGGAGCCTGCAGCAAACCACAAGTACTAAGACAATCACTAAATTCCATCATAGATATCTTTAAAGGTTTCAAACCACCTTTCTTTTCATCCATTCTCAAAACAGAGTTGAAGGCTCCAATGACAAGCCATGGTTTATTAAGTAGACTAATTTCCACCAACTCCTCCCATAACTCTCTTCTATTAATAGTTAAACTTTCAGCATGAACTCATGTAATTAAAGTACCAACCACTTCAACTGTAATAGCTTGAGTAGTAACTGATATTACCTTTGGAGCATTTATAGAGGAACTCCACATAACCCAAATATTTCCTTTATGCAACTCACTAGAATTGTGAATTAATTCATAATGCATATTAGGTAATTTTAACTTTTACAAAACTCATCAGAGCTTCTTATTTTAGGTTCTGCTATGATAACTAAAGAGGGAACAAAATTACTTACCAAACTTCTTAATTTGTCTTTGGCTCTAACTCTCCTCAAGCCTCTGACATTCCAAAACATAACTCTCATTTGGATTTTGATTGAGAAAGGTCAGTTCCTTTCCTCACAGGCCCATTATTTCTTCCATTTTTACTTGCTGCAAGCTGAGTTCTTGTCTGAATAATACTCACCACCTTCTTTTGTTCCTGAGCCATTTGCCTTTCTTTCAGGACTCAAAGATTTACTGCAAGGAGGAGTAATATGCACCACATTGCCAATTAAAGGAGAACTATTAACTGCACCCAAAGTTTTAGCTACATCCAATGTTGGGAATTCAGAATGAGATGTTAAGACTTCTTCACTCATATTCTGCAGAACCTGAAATGAACCAGAAGATATTTCTCCAGAGATAGGAGGCACAACAACATCATATACTTCTTCTTCTTCCTCTTCCAAAATTTTGTCAACTACATTAAATTTATCCACAATTACATCTTCAGATGAAAAACATATATCAAAAGCTTTGTAACCTTCAGAGCCAGGTTGAACTCCCTTAGAATTGTTTCCCTTCTTTGGTCTGTAAACTTGTTTAGTAATTTTGATGCCTAAACTTTGCTCAGAGTTTTTATTTTTAATTCTGCAAGAAACATCCACATGACCAATAGTTTTACAATGATCACAGAAACCAGGCAACTTTGGGAATAAAAGCCTCTGAACAAAACCACCATATTTATCTTCCACTCTTACTTCAGTGATCAAAGTCTTAGAGAGATCCAATTCAATCAATATACTAGCATAATACACAACTTCGCTTTTCAGAGTAGTTTCATCTATCTTAATTGGTCTACCCACTTTTCTTGCTATAGCCAAGAGAATCTTCTCCTTCCAGTATTCTAAAGGCAAACCAGGTAAATGCATCCAAACAAAAGTAGTAGTAGATTTTTGATTTTCAGGCTTGAATTTAGGTTCCCAAAATCTTAGACGTAAAGGTTGAGAATCCACTGACCAATCTCCTTCCCAAATAAGCTTCTTGTCTTCTTCATTCTCTAACTGAATACTGAAAAATCCTTTACCCAAAGGTGTTAAGAAAACGCTACCTGTAGGTTTCCATTGGCTTTTTAAAGATTTTTCTGCTGTTTCAAAATCTAATTTAACAAAATCGAGACGCCCAATTAAACTAAATTTCCATTCCTCCAAACTATCATCAATAATATCATCATCAATACAAATTATAGTAGACCAATCTTTCTGTTTTTCCATGTTTATTACCAAAATAAAAGAAGAAGACCTAAAAAAATTGCATCACTGATTGATGCAAAAAATGAGATTCCGACAAATTAAACATTAAGATTTACACAGAATGAAACACCAATCATAACTACAAAGAATCAGATTCAAGCTTTTACCCTAATCAGGATGAACGATGCACTGAATTCAAAGTAGATCTGGAAAACAATTTTATCTTGACCAATCGACTAAAAATCTCTATCTGAGTTGACCAGTCAAACTGATAAGAGTTTTGTACTCGACTATATTGTGCATTCAAAGTGCTAATTTTTCTCTTAGCTACAAAGCCAGTTTCTAGTTTTGTATAGATTAGAAATCAATCACCATGCAAAGGAATTGATTACCATTGCTAGGTCGATTTCCAGTGTTTAGATTCTATTCCCTTAATTAGTAATCAATCTACTTTACAACTGGATCGATTACCAATAGCTAGGTATCGATTTCCAGTGTTTAGATTCGATTCCCTTAATTAGTAATCAATCTACTTACAATTGGATCGATTACCATATGGTGAATTCGATCTCCCTTAAGTTAGGAATGGATTTCTTCTTTTAGAAATCGATCTCCTAATGGTAGTAGATCGAACACCAGTGCCAGAAATCGACTCACACTGTGGTATGTATTGCACAAGTTTGTAATCAATCCGCTCAAGATTGTGTATCGATTTCACTAATGTGTAATCAATTCACTTTTAGAAGTGTATCGATCTCCCTACCTAGGAATCAATACACTTACACAAGGAATCGACCACTCTAAATGAAATCAATCTTATTGTCTATATTTCATTGCTTGCACTTGCAAAGGGAATGTGAAGACTATTCATTAATCATACTTGTGCTTCATTGATCTTAATCTTGAAAGTATAATTTGGTTCAACATGGTCATGAACTTGTGCATTCATGCAAGAGTTCATTATATGACACAATAAGGCAAACCTTAGACTTGCGGCAATGTTTAATTGCTTAGCTTAATTCGAAGAGGTCCAATCCTTCCATCTAGATCATTCCTATTGGAATCTAGATTCAAGTTAACGACAACATTCAAAGCTTATGTTGTCACCATGTTAACTTTGGAAGAAGTACTTTGATACTAGGCAATTTCGGTTTTGTCCCAGAAACCGAGAGCCAAGTAGAACCTCTTTTTTATAGACGGTTCTCATTAAGAGTATCAAGTGATTCAATGCTGCATTAAAGGAAACTTTGTTTTCATTTATGATTTTCAGCATTTGAAGTCAAAGGAAGTTAAGTCCGCATTCAATGCCTTTAATTGCAGCACCATCAGGCTGAGACCCATCGACAACAACAGAAGTCGTCGTGGAAGATATTGTTTCCTTTTGGAACATAAACAACATTGGCAATTGTTGCAGAAAATCGAAATGATATAGGATAGGGTGATTTTGATGCAGAAGAATGAATGAAGGCTTTGATCGTAGAAATTGCAGGCAAATGATATTTATCAGGTGGTTGTTTCCGATGAATACCAATATTTTTACGAACCTGTAAAGTTGCGTCACTCGCCGGAAAATAAGCAGAAGATTGAAGCAGATTTTTTCCGTGTTCATTTGAGGTTAGATGAAGCTCTAGTGAGAATGGAGCAGCATAGTTATGTTGCCGAAACCAGAGGTTTTCCTTCAAAGAAAACCCTAAAAATGGCAGCCGCGAATTCCGTCAAAAATGGTGATATAGGGTTTATTCGAAAGCTGTAAAGAAGGAGAACAATAAGAAGGTGCTTGGGCGAGATGAAAAACTGAAGAGGAAAGGGACTGATCAGATGAAATCATAATTCCCTCCACTGTTTCTCAAGTCGTCGGAAATCGCACCTCCGATATATTTTTTTTGTTCATAACCAAAAGAGAATTAATGGAATCCTAATCAAAATATTTTGTTAAATCACAATTATATGTACATTAGACCGTACTCAAACCACTATTTACTACTCCATCGGAATGGACATTAGATTTTGTATCCATCACAAGTGATCATCAATTGATTCAATTTCTTGCTCATCAGTAGGCATACCATCTATCTCCATGAAATAGAAAATTAAGGAAACAATCATCATCTTCCTTTTAGTAAAAAGACCAACTACTAATCCATATTTAAAAAAAAAAGACTAATTGTTAACTTATTTTTTCCAAAAAGTTTTTTGTTTTGTATTCTGAAATCAGAGGGTGTTGGTACGACTCTGATTTCACACGACCATTTGATTTCAACTCATCTAACTTGGCAGACTTTCAGGGGGGTTACACGAGGGCTGGAATGACTAACTGTTTCAAGTTAAAAATATTTTAAGAAAGAAACTGAAATCTAATTATTCTGATAGTTGAAACTTGAAAGTGGTACAGACGGCAGCCTCCCATTGGCAAATACAAGAATGTAGAGGGAATTGGGTGTAGAAGATCCGGAGCGGTGCGTATGACCTTTTCAATGAATTTTCTTATAAAAAAAAAGTTAATAAATGAACTAATAATTGGAAACTACCGGATAATATCGAAAATATTTATCCCGAGCGCAAAATGCAAGCAGCCCTCTAGTGGGACATGTCGTGGGCAACTGCAACCTTCCATCGTCGAAATTTCCACCCAGAAAACAACAATGCTACACTCACATTCAGATTGCCCGCTGGCTTTTCCCGAATGCCATCCAACGGTTGGCCTGCGTTCTTAAACATTTGGATATGGTGTGGTATAAAGTTGGAGCCCCACCATACTTTTCCTTCTATCTATCGGGCAGTTGAAGCGGGATATCTGAACGTCAATTAATCATTTTTGCCCAGAAAAAGATATTCATCTCATCCTTGTTTATCCTCCCTAAATTTGGCCCCATACGGGAGTATTTGGCCCCATAAAAAAATAATTCCGGCGGATTGTAAATAGCAAAATCGGAAAACCCCTTATAATAAATGACTGTTTTACCCTTCCCTGTTTATAACCTAAAATCGTTTTCTTCACTATTTCTTCTCCTTCTCTTCTTCTCTCTTTCTTCTTCCTCCTCCTACTTCTCTACTTCTCTCCAACAACAACTGCTGGTGCCATTACCGCCGCCCAACTCCACCGCTGCCACCACCACCAACAACTGTCACCACCGTCGCCCACACACCAGCAAGAACTGCCACACCACCACCAATTGCATTCCCATTTCTTGGCAGAGCTCCTTCCGCAATCTTCATTATCATCTTCGCCTAAATCAATCCAAATAAAAAAAAATCCCCAAATCAATTTCATAAATCTCAAATCAATGATAAATTAGCTAGAAATTGACGGGTTTGTATTGCTGTTGTATCAATTTTGTGATGTGTGAATGAATTATGAGTTTGGGTTCTTGTCGAAACTCGAGTTCAAGGTGGTTTTGGATTCAAGGTTCAGGCCTTGAAATCACGAAGGTATGTTTTTGATTATGATTTAGGTTATGCATTTGATTTTGGAACTTCGAGTCTTGTTTATCTAAAACCTAGAAAATCAATTGAAGTATTTTAAACAATGAAATTAGGGATGGATTTGTTTGGTAAATAATTTTTAGTGAAATTTGATTATGATAGGCTATAGCACTTGGTTGGTATCAAGTCTACCTAATTAGCTATGAATTGAAAAGCTATGGAAGATTAAGAGCAAAGATATTCTGGATTCTCCGTGCAAGAACTGCAAGCGGCCTGGTCATTATCCCAGAGAGTATCCAAATATTGGCATTTGCAACAATGGTGGACTTCCAAGGTAAGAGTATTCTCTAATTAGCATTGTTTGGTTGTCAGGACGACGCTTGATTTTACTAATTTGTTAAGTACAGGAAATAGACTAGGGAAAATCTTACCAGGCACAGCCTTAACAGTTAACACCAAGGCTAACATAAGCAACTAAAAGGACATCAGAGCTCCGTGTCTCATAGTTTACAATTAATATTGCCGCTGTTAAGTTTTACACGCATCCAGTTGTACTGAACAGACATCCGGTGTCTGTTGCCCAATTAGTTGCTTCAGTTTTATCTTTAGCTTTTAAGGATTTAGTCAAGCGTGGAATCATCCTTAAGCATCTGCAATGGCATTTGTATAATAGAAAGTGTATATGAAGCAAGTATTATGTTCAGGCAAGTGAAGACTAAGTAACATAGATGTCTTGCAGTAGTGATAAACGATTAGGTAACAACTAGGAGTCGGTCTGCACACTGCATCAGTTTAAGAAACAATTATGGAGTATTTGGGAAATGGTTTCACTTGTGGATGCCTACTGGCAGACTTACTAAGATGTGATAAAAATGAAATATGGCCAAACTTCATTAGCTAAACAACTTGACATGGACAAGTGCTAAATGGATTCTTATTCATCTCAATGACTTGCAGTAGTGATACACATGATCTAGAGGCTATTTTTTTTATGGTAAAATACCAAAATAAACCTGATTGAGCTATTCATAGACCAAAGTTTCATTCTTATAAATTTTCTCATTGTGTAGAAAACTCTAAAGAGTAATGAGCCAGAGCTTTGAATAGGCATTTTCTCAAACTAAAAGCTAGAGCTTTGGAGTTCTCAAGAGTTACTGGTGATGTTTTGTTTTTCTCAGTTTTTGGTTTCTTCAAGAAAAAGGCTGATCTTTATTGTTTTTCTCGTTGTTTTTGCACTTTGAATAGGCATATTGCGGCAGAGTGCAATGCTAAAACTATGTGCTGGAACTGCAAGGAACATGGTCATGTTATGAACGAGTGAAGCAATGATATCCCATCACCATTTGTGCAACAAGGTTGGGCACCTAGTGCAGGAGTGCTCCGCTTCAGGGGCATATGGGCGGATCTAAACTTAATCGGTGTTTATGTCGATGAACATTTATCGATTGTATACATAATCGGTACACATATTAATCTATAAACACCGATTTCAAATGAAAAAAAAGTTAGTTTTTCTGTTTTAAAAAACGACCATAATCGGTACACATATTAATCTATAAATACCGATTATATTTGTTCGTTTTTACAAAAATATAATCGTTTCTATTTACATATAATATAGGCCAATTATAATTCTTCATTTTTTACAAAAAAAATAATCGTTGCTATTTTCCTATAATATAGGCCGATTTATGAGAATCGGTTGTTGTGGTGCAACTTAAGTACCGATTCTGGGTTGTTTTATTTTAGAATTTTTTCAACTGGAATCGACCGTTGTGTCGCGAAATATAAACCGATTCTGGTTTTACTTCATAATCGGTATATATATTGACCTATATCCACCGATTATTGTTCTTGGTTTTTTAAAATGAAGAACAATCGTTTGATATGGTGGCCAATATACGCCGATTCTGGGAAAAAATTTACTTAATAAAATTTATGGTGGGAGGAGTGGAGGCGGCGGTGGTGGTGATGGGGTAATAATTTTTTTTTTTTTTTTTTGGGTTAGCTTAATGAGATCTATGGAGGAAGGTGGTGGTGGTGGTGGCGGAGGCGGTGGTGGTGGTAATGGTGATGGAGGCGGCGGTAATGGTGGTGGTGGTGCAACAATGGAGGAGAAGGTTATGGATATAAAAGTGGTGGTTATTATGGATATAAAATGAAATTAGGTTATATTAGTAGTGAAGGGTAATTTAGTATATTTCTCAATTTTTAGACATCCCATAACAAGTATCCCTAGATGGGTTTAAATTTCTATGGGGCCAAATACTCCCGTATGGGGACAAATTAACTGAGGTTTTTTATGCCGCCGCTGCCACATGGGTTTATGCTTTTAAACTCATACTATTCGTTAAACACGGCTTGTTGGTAGCGATTTGGCAACGATTTAAATTGCTGGTCGTTGTTGAAAGTCAAGTACTCCAATTACTGAAAAAGTCCAATTATACAACTTGATTTTATTTCATTTTTTTCGATGTTATCAATTTGGCTACTCCGTATACGAGTAATCGGTGCATGACGAAGGAATCAACGAATTCATATTTTCCTATATAAACC
>JAJJMA010223891.1:0-20326 GCA_023529015.1 Papaver nudicaule
GAAGTATTTCACTTATTTAATGGGTGCTGAGTTGAGTGTGAAGTGAGTATTATAGATAGATCAACAACAAATTGATATAAAGATCATTATATGGAAGGTGTTGGAAAAACATTTAACAGTAAATCGAAGTTGGTTGTGTTGTTGTTGCTAAGCACCCGTACAATGAAAAAGAAGAAAAAGAAATGGTCTAGCACTCGTTTTCGGTCGATATGAGCGGACTCGGAAAAACTAACAGGTAACGCAGATCTCCATGTATTGTTTTGTTATCGCCTGGATTATGTTCTTTCTAATATTTAATTTCATTTTTTTTATTTCTCTTCTCAGGTTTAAGTGCATCACCATGTCACCTGTAACTCCAAAATATTTGGGCCCGTACCAGTTGTCTTAATGGAGACGTGCTACTCCTCCATTGATATCAAATTAATTATTACTACGGATTCATTTCGGTCCGGGAGGGATACATTTGTAAATTTTATTTTTGATAGTTGGGTATGCACTTTTGTGCATCGTAGTGTAAACCATGCAGCGGAAATTGTAGCTAAGCATGGTCTGTCAGTTATTTCTACCGAAGAGTGGAATGAGGTATTCCCTAAATGGCTACGTTTCTGTGTCAGCCATGATACCTTAATGTAAACTCATTTTAATTTTTAAGCAATCAAATTCCTTCATTACTCAAAAAAATTAAAGAAAGAACAGCAACACTAAAAAAGCCTAAATTTAGTCCCCAAACATACCGGAAACGGATTTGAAGTTTAGCTGCAGCATACCGACTAACCATTTATAAGGTGAGATCGTCAAGTTTTGGCTGCCCTTATCCATTCATCAATGGTCAATATAAAACAACAGTGTAAATCTAAGACCTACAGAAAAGCAAAAGCGCATAATTTCAGCCACCAAAATTGGGAACCTTGACTTGAGCCCTAGAACCCTGACTCATTCACCAAACATGGAAATGAATAGCAGGTAGATCTAAGCTACCATTAGTTCAAGAAACATAAAGAGATGATAGGGAAGGAAAGTTGGTAACAGATCTAAGTTGTTTGGTTTGTTGGAAAAGGAAAAAGAGGAAGACGGACTCGAGATATAACATGCCGTAGAAGTAACATTTTTAGTTCCAGAAGTTGTGTACTCTAAACATGATTTTAGAGCAAGCATTATGGTGCACTTTTAGCATCAATAGTAGGTAAATATCCTACCTTTTATGTAAAAATCCCACAATGTTTTAAAACTTTTAACACATATCTGAGAAGTTTTGGGCCGTTTTTATCAGGCGGCTACTCAATAGACGCACCAGACAGCTTTTGAGTAGGTGCCAACAGCCAGTGAGTAGCCATCCAAATATGGACACTTATTGAGTATAGCCGCCTAGGTTTTTTTTTCCTTACCAAAAACCCCACTTTACCTAAAATTTCGGGATTTAGTTTGTAACAAACTAAATACAGTATTGGAACTGGGCAGCTACTCAATAGCCGACCCCTTAAAAAGTGCAGCTATTTACTAGACGTTTCGTTTTTGCTTGGGTTTTTACCTCCCACATTTTGTATAAATATCCCACATTATATGCATCACAGTGCTTGCTCTTAGGATACACACAGAAGAATCAAAATACTTGGGAGAGTCACTAATTACATTATATACTTTTCTTAGTCTTTTTTTAACAAAATTGTCACCGAAGGAATTAAGATATTACAAAATTGTAGTCTTGCATCAACAAGTTACTAACTTGAGATGGAAAATCCGAATGCCACTCATAGTTCCTAAAAGACTCTCTAACATATTTAGAGATGTAATCTGCCACCTGATTAGCATCCCTTTAACATAAAAAAATTTACAAAAATCAAAAGTAGAAGATAAAAATTTGATTTCCTTAATAATTAAAGTTCCTATTTTCATAATGGTCTGCATAATGGATTATAATTCATTGCACCTTACAAGCACAATTTATATGTCAATTTATAAATTTAACACCAAAACTACTTCTATACCACAAGCATTCACCACAAATACATCATACAACAAAAAACAAAACGAGGGGTGGGGGTTGATTATTCTATGTTCAATGTGGTGTCTTAGGTGTATATAATGTAATTATTTAACCTAAAATCAAAAGAATCATGATAAGCAAAATAAAATTGCTTTACAAACCCTAGAATTATATTTACTAACCTTGCGGATGAAATTTCAAATTGAATGATGCAAAAGAACCACTTTCAAATTGTTAGGAAGCCCTTTTAATGTCATGAAAAAAATTACAACTGGTTATCTTCAGAATCAACTTGGGTGATTGTCTCTATTTCTTTGAATGAAGAAGATAGTGGAAAAAAAGAAAAATTAGGCAGAATCAAAAAATTTCTGTCTATAAATATAATAATTTCGTATACTAGATTTCCGCCTAGTCAAAAGTCAATAATTGACCAGGCGGAAACCGAGTTCCTGCTCTTTGCTAGGAGTGCATACATGATTTCCGACTCAAAATCGCTAACCATAATAATTATCAAATCCACCAAATAAGCCATCACTAGGTAACCTAAATTCATAAATGGCTTAGTGCACCATTGTACTTGTTCTTCATAGGTGCCCTTATTTTTGGGATGAAGATCAACAATAAGAAGAATGTTCAAGTACAATCAATGTAACTGCATAAAATCTGCACCAATACGTGGCACATTATCAAGCATGTAACAAGTTAAGCAATGGAACGAGATGCACAAAAACAACTCCAAGGGATCTTCACAACTAAGGAAAAGGCTAAAAAGTAATTAACCCACATGAACATGTGTCACATGAAGGGAATACATGAGATGACTCAGCTGGAGATTTTACCCAATATTAGAGAAGGTTGTTGGTCTAAGAAGTTCAACAACATTTCAATAAAAACCATATCAATAATTAACCCAATTTCTCACCTTCTCTGATAGCCCCTAAGCTTCATTTCTCTTTAATGGAGTTCTTTTATTCACTGTAACACCACAACAACATATCAATAAAAACCATATCAATCTTCTCCCTCGTGGATGTAAAGCATCGTCCATCGATGCCGAACCACGTAAACTACTTGTGTGATTGTCTCATTTCTTTTTCATTTGCTTTTAACTTTCATTTACATTGTTTGTTATACTATATTTGTGGGTGATATCCATTTAAATCTGTCCATTAGAAAAATGGTGTTCACAATAAATTTATGCTTAAAAAAAGGAGAAATGATTTATTGACAAAGTTATAAACACTTATTCAATCATGAGATTTTTCTCATCAAGCTTGCTCCTAATTCCAATAAATTAGTCACAAAATCTCTTAGCCTTTGAATCATATTTCGGTGAAAGTGTCAGTGATATCCTTTGTGAGGCCTCTTCCTATGGGACACAAAAAACACAAATTAAGAATGTTTTGGGTGACTATGGACCTAGCAAACACCCCAAACGACGTTGCAAAGTTGCAACGTCAGACAAAAATAGTATCGTCGATGGAATTTCCATCGACCACACTATTTCTGTCGATAGAGATTCAGCTCGTCCATCCAGTCGTTTATGAGTTCGCCTATAATGAGCAATTTCAACCTCATTCACTCACACCTTCGTCTTTACTTTCCTTCTCCTTCGGTTTGAAAATGGAAGGATCTCCTCAATATGAACCGTGTTATAGTCATTTTAGGTTCACTAAAGAAGAGGATTTATGCATTTGTAGGAACTATGTGCGGCAAACGATGGAACACGTCAATCCTATACAATCGAATATAGGGGGGCGAACTTTATGGGGTGCGATATTAGAAGAATTTTTGAAAGAGCATCCTGGAAACATTAGGAGTCGTACTGAACAATCATTATCCGGTCGTTTCTGCAAGATCAATCAAAAGGTTAATACGTTTTTTGCAAATAGTAATTCAAAAAAATCGTGTAAGGATCGTTGCCCAAACCAACGACGAAGTCATTAATGTCGCGTTAGAAGAGTGGAGAGTACGCCATAATGGAAAGTCTTTCCGTTATGATGGTTGTTTCAATATCCTTGGGGTGTTGCCAAAATACTCGCCGTTTTTATTTTTGGCCGCACATGGTATACTTTAAATTTAATATAATACAACAATTCCTTTAATGAAATGGTTGATTTACGATACTCGCTCAGATATAAGTTACACTACGTACATTCTCGTTCAGATATAAGGAAAACTTGCATTGATTAGATACCAAAAGATAAAACATTGTTAATTAACTTTTTTCATTCAGGAAAAACAGAAACACTACATAAAAAGAAACCTAACATGTCGGCAAACTACAACTCGGATCCTTGATTAGGATCATGAGGAAATCCAGGGCTGAATAGGTTTTGCTGCGCCATTGTATAAAAATCAGCACCCCTGTTACGGAATTCTTGTTGAGCATCTGCATCAACATCCATGTGGGACTCAGAAGAGCTACCTGAAACTGTAGTTGCATCAGAATCATTAGTCGGACCATAACTCGGATAAGCTACGGGATGAATTACTCTAGAGTTATCATACCGCTGAAATGTTCCCTCCGTAGGACAATATTCTTGTTGCGATGACTGGCCCTCTTGTTGCGATGGAACCCAGTTCTGGTTCCATGGTTGATGTTGTTGTATGCCATCCAACAAGGACCTCAGTGCACTCACTGGACTGACATTTGATCCACGAAAAGGCATATTACCATAAACAGGGGGAGCACGGATCGTCGCTGGAGGAGTAGTATGAACATTGAGACTGTTGTTGGAGTTGCGAGTCCTAGGCCCGCTGCTACTATCTAGGTTTCCTCTACTACTTACAATCCTACTCGGGGTGATTGAGCTCGGACTTCTTCTATTACGAGTGTTATGATTGTGAGCTTGGACAGCAGGGGTAGTATTCTGACCTGGAGTATTTAGATCAAGGTTAAAGAATGAGCATGTCCTCCACTTGTTCATCTCCTCATTGTGCATATGGTGAAATTTACCCAAGAGGTTGTGAAGATCGTTACATTGCTGAAGCACCTGACATGGAACATCTACCATACTGTATGGTTCAAACTCTCCAGGAAGAGCATTATTCAACGAGAATGGAACCGAATTTCCACTACTGGCATCAATCGTTTGAACTTCCCAAGCAAAAGGTGGTAAATCCGTGGAATATGGCTGAGTAGGGTAAAAATATGTTTGTGTAGACGATAAATCGCCTGGATGAAATTGCGAAGGCGGCAGTGAGGGAAGGAAATTACCACCAAGTGGAAGCCTACCTACTGCTGGGACGTCAGACCCACCGTAATTTTATGGCTCTGTAAATATAGTTGTATCGGCAACCTTTCTAAACCTTTGATCGTATTTTTCTTTGGTTGCCTCTTGAGTCAGTCGAAACGTATTATTCATAGCTGTCTCCCACTCCCCCAAAGATTCTATCACCCATTCATAATCGGCCTTCGAAATTATGACGTTGTCAAATGGGTTGATTGCTTTTACTAACACCCCAGTATGTTGAAATACGAGTCGTTCTTCATAGTACCAAACACCCTCTTTTGATATAGGGTTATACAATACACACCTGCTCAAGCTCTTCGCGTACATCTCGGCGACATTTTCATCATTCTCCCACTGCTCCCACTGAGTGTACGCTCTGCCTTTGTAAGTTGAAGTGGTCCGTTGGTCTCCTTGTAGCCGGCTCATATTTCTGCTTGTGGTTCCATCTGTTCGCTGTCGCGGCGCCCGATTTCCTTGTTCAAACATTTTCATAATTGGAAATTGTAGGGCCGTGTCTGACAAAGTGGGATGGTTCACTTTAAACTGAATGTACCACCAGAACTGCGAAGATAAAATAAATTACATTATTTTTGCAGGTAAAGAATAATACATTTGATGAAAAGAAGCTTAGGCTTTCTTACCTCTAAGATGTGATGATACGCATCGAAGCTATTGGATGATCCGGAGGAGACATCTCTCAGGCTCCTCTGTACCTCTGCTAACATTGGAGTTCCCCAATCATACTTACGTGCGATGTCCAAGTTTTCCAAAGTCTCCAGAAAACCAAAGGGTGCCATCGAACTAGCATCGGGGAAAAAACTATAGGATAGAATCCATAATACAAATACTCTTTCGATATCATCGTGATCTTCTTCAGGACAATCATCACTGTTTTGGTAAATATTACAATATTGTACCAAAAAATCTCTCATTTGCAACACTCATACCCTCACCTCTAATAGATAACCCATATTGTTTTAGTAAAGGAAGTCGTTCGGCCCAGCGACTATCTTTCCACTTGGCTAGGTTGTATGGAATCTCCAGTCCCTTGCACATTATGCCGGTGATCATGTACAAATCTAGCGGACCGATTCCTACATGCATCATCATATTTAATTATCACAGTATGCGCATAAATAATATTGGTTTGCCCCAATTAAGTTTCTAATTAAAAAACTTACCCGCCTCAAAGTCTCTGAAGAAAAATGTATTTGAAGTTCTCCAGTACCGCTCGATTAACGACCTTATTATCTTAGCTTTCTCATTGTGAGTGCCGATGAAATAAAACTCTTTCCATGGGTACCTATTCACTACACCATATTTGGGGGTAGCAACGGTGCTCATCTGTTGCTAAAAGTGTTAGAAACGGGGGCCGGCCGTTGCGATTCATTGTGTGACGAATTTTAGCAACGGTAATGTTGCCCGTTGTGTCTCTCGGTTAGCAACGGATCTAGCAACGGAGCAGTTCGGCCATTGCTAGATTTTGCCCGCAACGACCTTTTTTCCGTTGCTTAATTTTTCCCGCAACGGCCTTTCATCAGTTTCTAATTTTAATCAGCAACGGCCCATTTACCGTTTCGGATATTTTTACCAGCAACGGCTCATTTCCGTTTCTAAATTTTTACCAAAGTAAAAAAAAAGACCAGGTCAAAGAAGACCAAGCTTGACTTTGACCTGGTCAGTTCTGGTCAGCTCGGCCAATCTTTGACCTGGTCAATAGAAAGTCCTTTTTGACTTAAGATAGAAGAATTTCAATATACATTTCAAAAAATTCCGACACTCGGCCAAAATCAATACTTCATGTACATACAAAAATTTCAATATACATTTCAAAAAATTCCGACACTTAGCCAAAATCAATACTTCATATACATACAAAAATTTCATACTCTAGTTTTCTTTTCTTGTTCTTACACTTAG
Organism: Papaver nudicaule; assembly: GCA_023529015.1. Taxonomy (NCBI): domain Eukaryota; kingdom Viridiplantae; phylum Streptophyta; class Magnoliopsida; order Ranunculales; family Papaveraceae; genus Papaver; species Papaver nudicaule. The sequence goes on from JAJJMA010223891.1 coordinate 7,141, forward strand.
CCAAAAAAACTAAAAACTAGTTCTTACACTTGGCCAAAAAAAACTAAAAAACCAATGTTCTTGTTCTCTAATATATAAAACCTAGTTAGTTTCAGTATCCATACTTGTATAACCTAGTTCTGTAATACTCATATTTGAGCATGAGATAGGTACCTTCCCATCAGATGTTTACTTGTCTGCATTGTGTAACCTAGTATTGACCAAGAAAGATGGATCTCCTTTCTTTACTGCCTGTACAGAATCATAAACCCCATTAGTATATTAGTAAAGGTTAAAGTGTTAACAAAAGAAGATAAAATTCTTGATACCCCATTACTAGCCATTACCATTCTCTGGCAGACCACACAACACTAATCTGCACTAACCTTCACCCATATATGGAAAATCAAATAACCCACCAATCATATAGACAGATAAACGAAGTCCAAACTTGATGCGAACGCGGGTTAGAAGGAGACGGATATGGGTCTGATTTACTGTATAACACTAAGTTGAAATTATTGCAGGGAAAAAAAATTAAACAAGAGAAACCAGCTGTACATACCTATCAAGTTCAGTGAACAACAAGCCATCTCAAAAGAGTCAACACAACTAAAGCCGATCGGAATGAAGGTGGATACCTGCACCAACCATAAACCATAATTAGATGTGTGAACCTGAAGTATTAAACAAGCACCTTGACAGTCACCAGGGTATGCGAAGTTCACTATGATATGCAAACAACAATATCAAACCATACTGGATATTACAGAAGAAAATACAAATAGAAACTCCCTCTCCTAAGCAAACCATACACATACAATGGAATAGATGTTTAGCTAAGGTATCATTGGGAATGAATTGATCAACAAGAAGTCTCAAATTCACATATGAAAATATCGACAACTTGGTTGGACATACTAAAGGCAAGTGAATAGAAACTGGAATACACACCCGAGCCAAGATGTATGTCATATGAAACTATGGAAAATGAGCTAAATGTGATCTTACTTGACCATAAATTAGTTCCAGTTGCGCCATTAATGCCTCTTGAGGCTCTTCAGTACAGCTTATGCAGACCAGATAGATAGGTCCCTTCACAAGAAAAACTACCTGAACATGCAAAAGTTCTGATTATCTAATCTAGACTATCGGACTGCCACTAATTTATGTGTATGGATGTGTCAACCAACCTGATGTTTCCCGGCTCTTACGAATTTAACACTGTCCCCCCTGAAAAGACATCAAGTAAGAAAAATGAACCAAACAATTCTTTCTTACAATATTGACAAAGAAATTTATCAACCTGTAAATGAACAAACGCGAAGGTTTTAGAATTTACCCATTCTCCACAAATGAAATTATTGCTTGCAAAGTAGCCGAAAACCCTGCAAGCTTGTGCTCATCTCCATACCTTCAAGTATTGCAACCATGACAGTCAAAAGTTACAATTGGCAAAATACCAAGCAATAGTATCGAATTTCATAACAAAAGCAGATAACTTGAGCTCCGAATTCCCCATTTCAGCAACGACACTGACCTGGAGTATATTGGCTTGCCAGAATTACTCAAAACAAAAAAGTGCTTCTTCCTTTTCCTCCAAGATACTGAGCCATCATCCTGCACTTCATAAATAAATCAAAATGTCCCAAGAAATTACTCTAATTACTGTACAAGAAAAAAAAATTAGTACTTCCACATAAAAACAATGCTTACAGAGAACTAACACTGTGATTATTACCAATCATTATCACAGGAAAACGAATTTATTACAAACTATAACAGTTTCATCTGGGTCTACATCAAAATTATCCAATGGCTAATTTCTTACAAGGATGATCTACTTGTCACAAAGACCAACCCCGCGATAATCATTATGTATAACGCATGCATGTGTGTAACCTAGTAGATGTGAATGCATGTCAGTTTACAGCTCAAATAATAACAACCTATTAATGACCATTAAGGAGGATAGTTTCAAATAGACAGTAACAACATGTAAAATCATTCTTATACAACTATGGTTTCCAATTCAACTAAATTCCACAAATTTTAACAAAAACAAACAGTTCAATAGATGAAGATAACAGCACAAACCTCATCTGAATGTCGTTTCCCAGCAACCCACGCATCCGAAGCCCCATCTTTCGAATCCCCTTGCAAATTTACACCATCATTACTAACAATTCCATCTTCTTCATCTTGTTGTTCTTCAATCTCATCATTTCCAGAATTACTAGTTCCACTAGTAGTCCCCAATTCACCAGCATACCCACTACTACTAGTATTCTTTCTTCGATTTCATCAATAGCACCACCAGTCTCCTCTTCTTCTTCTTCTTCTTCTTCAACAAGACCAGTCTCCTCTACAGATACAATAGCAGTAGTAGATCAGTTTTGTATCTATGACGGAAACCCCAAATCTCAGAAGAAATGTAATGTTTTTTAAGAAAATCTTGAATGGGTTTTGAGAGTAGACCCCTTTTGTTGTAAACCTGTAATCGAAATTCGTTTAAAATCAAGAGATCTTTGCTCAAGGAACTGATCCAAGCTTTTGTGAAGATATTTTCTCTAAAGTCTAGATCTGCTTGGTTCTGCTCATGAGAAAAATTCTCAAATCAGGCTTTCTATTACCAAGAAAAAAAAAAAAACTTACCAAGAGAAGCAAAGACTTTTCTATTTCCAGAACCTTTAGGTCTTCCTCTACCTAGAATTAAAACCCATGTTAAACCTTCCTCTTCTGGCTCATCTCTACAATTGAAACCCTAGATAAAATATAGGAATACTAGATCTAGGATTTCTACTGTAGAAATTAAACAAGGTATATAAATCAGATGATGATGATTTAGTTGATTCAGTTAAAATCGATCTCATTAAGATCGAATTCAATATATTCGCGAGATCGATTCAGAGATGATAGTAGCAGAAGAAGAAGAGATGGTGATTTAGTTTATGGATGATAGGTTAGTGATGAAGATTGTAGTAGTTAGGGTTAGTTAAGTTATGGTGGTGGTGGTTAGGGTTACAGTTGAAGCTTCTCTGCTCGATCAGTTTAGCAGGAAGAAGGAGAAGGAGAGGAGAAGAAGAAGAAAGAAGAAGAAGAGATGAGTTAGCCGTGTGTGGTCGATGGAGGGATAAGGTCGATGGAGGGATAAGGTCGATGGCACACAATCATCCCACACACTTCATAGCTAGGGGTGGGGAAATACTCTAGGCATAGCTGGTTTGGGCATAAATATCCTAAAAAGTGTGGGGAAGTGTTTTTGCCCGCACGCTTACTTCGCACGCGCAAAAAAATAGCAACGGAAATTCGCAACAGAAAACCTTCTGTTTCGGAATTCCGCAACGGCCCAAAAATTCCTCAACGGCCCAAAAGTGTTGCTATTCCGCAACGGCAGCATTACCGCTGCTACTCAGTGTTGCTATTCGCCAAATATGGTGTAGTGATTTACGCTTTCTTTAATTGAAGGGAAGTTTATCGTATGTAGCTTTTACTAATCCTGTGCCTATATGTATTGTAATATTTACTAATTAAAATGGGCGTATCAAATTATAACCAATAACAGTAGGACAAAAAAAAATTTACCTCCTCTTAAGTTTATGATCGTATCATCCCTTGATAAATGCCCCGGAATAATACTAAGACTACAGAGTTTTCTGACATTAAACCACTCGTAATCTTTATCTTGAGTCCAACTGATACCGGTGGGCTGCTCGACGTGCTTCTCGCGATCAACAACCTCTTCTTGAACTTTCTTTTTTTTGCTTTCCCTTTTCTTTTTAGAGGTCCAAATAGCATCCTTTACTGACTTTGTGAATCGCTTCATGATCGACTAACAATTGTAAAGAAAAAAAAATACCAGAAGAAAAACCTAACAGAAAAGTCGAGAAGAAGATGAAGAGAAGAGTGAAGAATATGAGAAGAATCGTCTGTAAAACCTTGAATTTATAGTCGATACCAATTGTGTCGACATCGACATAATTTATATCGACGACACAAATTTCATCTGTCGATGAAAAACTGTCGACATCGACACAATTTTGTATCGATCGACAATTTTTGTGTCAACACCAGTCCCCAAAAAACTTTTACTAGGCCACGTGGGATTGCAAAGATACACTTTTGGATGGTTCCATTGGAACCAGCCTGAGTCTATCAGTTCTATTAAATTTAAAGGAAAAATACTTGTCACTCCCCTTTACTCTCTCTAACCTCTTTCTCTCACTCCACCCCCCTCTCTTGAATCCCTCTAAAATCGCCTCTGATAGAGAAAAAATTAAAAAACCCAGCTCAGTCGCAATTACAACCACCTTTGCCGGAATTGAGAAGAATCCCCCCCTCCTCACTGCCATTAACACCGGAATCAAATGCGATCAAACCCTAAAATCCATTCCCTCTGCTTCTACATCAACAAAGTTCATTTTTTCCAACACTAATTTGGGTATCGTTCAATCTTCAGTGAGAATTGCAATTGTTAGGGTGGTCAATTTTCCTTTCATCCCCAGATTGATTATCTATCTATATGGTGCCTTTGAGGGTAATTAAGATCGTTTTACTAAATTCACATTTTCCAACACTGAAACCCTAACGCGTCAATTCACATTTCTCAATGGGGAACTTTGAATTGCTTCCATCAGAGATCGCTTCAGACATTTTAAGTCGTCTACCAGCTGAGTCAGTTTTACAGTGCAAATTAGTATCCAAACCATGGAGAAATGTTGTTCGTGATGCATCCATGGGAGCCATAGAGAAGCCAGAAAAGTACGAGGTTCACTGGTTTGTAACAAGTTGATTTAACCTAAATAGCTGAGGAATTCGATGTTGCAGTAGACTTGATTGAACTTCACTGGTCTTTTTGTACTCTCTGTCGCCCTTAATTAGTGTTTGAATCTAAATATTGCACCCTTAATCGAGGATATCATTTTTATACACCTTATCTGCACAAACTTCATAGGAAACTTGTAGATATAACATGTCTTGGAGGTAAAATTTTAGTTCCAAAAGCTGTGTACTTTAAACAGGATTTTAGGTGACAGTAAAATGCTAAATTACTGATTACATTACTTCTCTTCCCAGAGAAGACTTGTTAAACTTGGTATAACCAGGATTCCTGGACATGTTCTGCACATTAAGGGTCTTGCTGTGCACTATCGTGTTAGTGCTTGGTAGTTGTCTGACTTCCAAGCCAAAGCTGTGATTCCATTCTATTTTGTGCTCAGTTCTAATATGGTACATCTATTACTCAGCCGATCTATTTAATTTTTACGTGGTCTGAGCCTTGAACATGTACCATATCAGTTACCAGCCAGTCTACTGACATGTATTCACTATTAAGCAGTTTCTTAGATGCATGTTACGTGCTTTCTAAAATGTCAGATTACCTGCCTAGCTGACTATTTGATGTTGCTGGCTTATGTTGATTCTGCAATGGCTGGTTTCCACTCTGGGCAGATGTGAATCATGAAGACGTTGTTTACCCGTTGAAACAACAAAACAGAATTCATGCCATCATCCTGCAGCAGAACACTGCAATATTGGATACTATTTCCCAGATTACTTTGTTTGTGTTTTTCCATCACAGACTGTAACTTGTAATACTTCTAGTAGTGAAAGATTTTTTTATTCTGTATGTTGTTTGTGGTGTTTTGTTCAATAAATGTACATAACCTTTTCTTTCTTTCTCATAGTATAAACAAAAATTAACTGTGGCTACCACTTTTGTGATACCACATGCTACCAGTATTAGGTGGCACTTAATTCCATTAATCCCAAAGCCATGTCACCCATCTGTTTGGGTTTCCACAAAAAAAATATCCAAACAACATCCAAACAATGGTTGTTTGATTTCAAGTTCATATATCATCTGTGGACATTACTTGCGAAAAAAATCAGGGAACAAAAAGTTCATTAGGCAATCTTGCAATGAGAAATTTGATGAAATGGACCTGGCCGCAAGCGGCCAGGTCCTAGAGGACGGTTAAAAGTTAGATTTTATCAAAAACCCAAGCTACACATCTCCTCGAAAAAAGACAGCCTTACCCCTCCATCCCTAAAATATCAATGTCGATTCCACCACAAAACAGATCTATTTTAGTTTTCTTCTTCCACCATATCTATCTCCACCACCAGCAATACACCACGACGCCCTTCACCATCTTCACAGCCACTGCAAACATCAACAGCAGCCCCAACGCCCCCGTTGGCAAATCATCATCTTCCTTCGTCTCCCCCACCACCATCAGTTTCTTCACCGTCAACAACACAATCCCTCTCTCTGTAAAACTTCCTCCGCCACCACTACCACAACACGAAACATCAATTCCACCATCTCCTCCACTATCAACAACTAGATCCGCCACCAACATCAACAAAAATAACCAAACAACGCCAACTCCACCATCTCCACCACCATCACAACAACAACACCACCACCACCAACAGCCGAACCACCACCACCACCTACATCAGATGCATTAACATCTCCGCCATCGTCTTCCTCCGCCATCTCCAACACCGTCATCTCTTCCTCCGCCATCTCCAACATCGTTATATCTCTTCCTCCACCACCACCACCGTCTTGATTTGTCAATCACCATTACCAACACCAGCGATATATGTTCAATAAAAAGGTAGGAGTATTCGATCAATTGCTTGATTTGTTAATTGTTTGCCCTAGATTTTAATTTTGGGTTTGAAATTGATTTTACCCCTAATTTTAGCATTGGCACCACTTGTACCTGGGTATTATCAGTGTTGACCGCAATTGTACCTAAAATTGTTTGCCCTAGATTAATTTTTGGTTGGAAATTGATTTTGACCATAATTCTAGCATCGACACCACTTGTACCTGGGTATTATCAGTGTTTACAACACCTGTACCTGAGTTATATCAGTGTTGTTGCTTTTGATGGATTCTTCTTGCTTTGTCAATGATGCAACCAACGATGTAACCACTGATACCTGGGTACTATCAGTGTTGACACCACTTGTACCTGGGTTGTATCAGTGTTTTATGATGTTTTTTTGCTTCTTCTTCTTCTTCTTCTTCTTCTTCTTTATCAATGATGTAACCACTGATACCTGAGTATTATCAGTGTAGTTGGTGGGTGGATGGTGATGGTGGTGGTCGGAAGTTATAGTTGGTAACGGTGAGTGGTGGTGGTGGTGGTGGTCGGAAATGGAGTGGTGGTGCTTGTTGGAAATGGAGTGGTGGTGGTGGTCGGAAATGGAGTGGTGGTGGTGGTCGGAAGTTATAGTTGGTAACGGTGGATGACGGCGGTGGTGGTGGTGCTAGTTGAAAATGAGGTGGTGATGGTCGTTTGTAATATATTGTAATTGTAGATAGTGGTGGTGGTGAGTTATTGGTTGGAAATGGAATGATGGTAGTGGTCGGAAGTTATAGTTGGTAACGGAGGTGGCGGCGGTGGTGGTGGTGCTGGTTGGAAATGAGGTGGTGATGGTCGTTTGCTATTATTTGTAATGGTTGATGGTGGTGGTGGTGAGGTATTGGTTTAAGGGCATTGTAGGTAAATCCATATATAAAGCTGACTGTACATGTCTTTTAAAATAATAATGTAAAACATCTTTTTAGAATATGTCTATGTAAAAAGTATCTTTTTATTTGTTGTCTTTTAAAACAATATCTAACTTTGGATGTCTTATAGATAAAGATATAGACAAAATTGGTCCTTTGGACCAATTTTGTGTCTTGCAATGGCCTATTATTTCTGCGTTATATGTTCAATGATGTAGAGACTGTACTTGTACATTCGCAATCCGAAGGCAAAACGTATCAAAATTCTTCCTCAATCCTAATTCATCAACCCCGATGATTATATCATGTACGATTGGTTTTTTAGTTCAGATTTCGATTCACTTGAATGACTGTGTTATGAAGTTATTTGCATCCGGGCAAAGACGCCGAGAAGAAAAACACCAAACCAATGTATTGTTAAATTGAAATATACTCTTCGGAACAGACTCTTGGACGCTCTTTTAGAATTGTCTCACCGCATCTAGATTTATTAAACGCCAGTTCATCCAGATAAAACAATTTGGCAAACTTTTTGATAATCAATGAAAACCCCATTTTGTATCATGTTTTATCAAAAGAAATGCTAAAAATTCTAATTACACAGGTGAGGAAACTGAATTACATCCACATGATAGAGTGAGGTCAATTTGATACATAAAGAACAAAATTAGGTTAGCTGTAAATTTCATACTTTGGGAAGAGATGAAGGATTGAAAACAAAATTATTGTCATTCTCTTTCCGCCACCTAGGATCGGTAGCAAATGGTAGTATAGAAGTAGTATAAATTTGTGTTCAAACCTTTGTTTGTACTTTGTACAGCACAAGTGGGTCCCAATGTTTTGTTGTAATTTGATGACGTGTCTCACTCACATACGCTAGTGAGGAAGAAAATATATGTGAGTGGGGCCCAAGTGTTAGCATCTTAGTGCTAATGATACTGACGTGAACAAGGATTTTTTGTGTTTTGATTCTTCACTAAAGCATTTTTTGAGTTTTCATTCCTTCATTACTAAGATTATCGATTCAAAAGTATCAAAAAATATACATGTACCCAATATCTAAAAATTCTCAAATATTCGTGCTACATAGGTTTCCGGTGAGTCTGATTAAGAATGAAAATATGACCTTTATGATAAAAGTCACTCTTGTCTTGTGCACATATCTCAGAGACGATGTATAAACTTGGATACTATAGTCGTGTGAGTATATGTTCATTCGACAATTTCATTTACTTAGCTAACTTTTTGACGGCTCTGATACTACACTTAAGAGCTTGCACCAAATCAAAGAAATTCAAAGTGACAACACCGAGGTTCTTGATCATGTGACTCTTAAGAGCAGCAAGACCTGTCGATATCCAGCTTATTGTCGATAGCACAAGTATGGGAGTAGTAAATAGGACTACTGCCAACGTAACAAGTGACGTCAAACGCCATCTTTTGAATGTGCTCAATCATCTCTCAAAAGAAGCAAATGAATCTGTCCATGTTTTACCAAAACAAGCTGTAGAAGCTAGTAGACACATTTGCCTAACTTGTCGGATCAATAGGCCAACCTGGTTAAACTCACTCAGCCTACCCTATGGCTGAGTAACTCTCTGCAGCTGGCTTACTTGTGGAAAGACCACTAGGCCCGTCCCATTTGCAAATGTCGTTTCAGATTCCTTGGTGCATGCATCTATATGTAACTTATTTAAAGACCAACGTATTTCGCATCTGAAAACACATTCAGTCTTTGTAGATTTTTTTTCCAGAGTATTGAGGGATGCAGAGATCATCAGGAAATTAAAGCTCTTCGTCATCGAAGAATGTAGCAATCAATACCAGTCCTGTTTAGCTCTAGACACACACAAGCGCACACACAGATGAGTATAAGCAAGCACACACAACAACCACAAAAGAATAAAGAAGAAGCAAACCACAACACAGAGATTTATAGTGGTTCGGCAATGCCTACTCCACTTGACGATGATGAACCTTTTCACTATGGAAATCTGAAGAACAATTACAAGAACCACACGGTATAGTCCCTTACTGTTTTCTCTTGTCTCACAACCCTTACAAGAACAAGTCTCAACGTTGTGTAACCTTACGACTAGAAGAAAACCCTTATGTCTCTCCACCTCTATGTCTGTGTCTCCGTGTGTCTAAGACTCAAGAGACTACCACCTATTTATAACCTTCAATACTTGGATGTCAAGTATTCTCGATGTCCAAATCCTAGACGGTTTCCTAACTTCACAATTTCCTTATTCTAACCCAAGTCGGTTTACTTGGTTACCTAGAATAGGACTCTTGCAAGCTTCCTTGTATTAGTGAAAGACTTGCTCAACAAACATTACAAAGAAGAGAAACTTCTTCTTCGTTAGAAGCAATCAACAACTACAAATGAACGCACTCTTGGGATGAAGCTGCTGAAACTGACATTCCAAGGACGGCTTCCGTAGCACATATAAATTCCTCAGATGACCGGAGAAATGCATCCTCGTCATGTTACACAGCCTGGTGAGCCTGCCGGAGCAGCCTGTGTCGAGTGACAAATGGTCAGCTGCCGATGCTGCCAACATGTGGGAAATGGAAAACTAAGGCAATACCGGTGGATCTTACCATTTGGTATTGGTAATGGACGCTCCATCAGTGATCGAGTTGATCGAACAAGTAAACTAAGGCAGCACGTACCGTGGATCTTACCATGGACAGCTTCATATAAAAATAATATATCATGCCGCGGTTTGGCCGTCCATAGTTGAGTGCGAAGATGAAAGCAACTCAAGTGAAGGCAAAACTGGTGTTGTTCAGAAGGCAACACGGACAATCGACTGGGTGTAATTCCTTGGTATGATGGTAGATTGGTCTGTATACCCTGCACGGATCTCTATAGAAAGTAGCCTATTGAAATGATCCGATAGTTTAACAGAGGATTCATTAATTAAGGACTCAATGAGCCAATTTAATTCAGATTTTGTTTTATTTATATTGTTGAAAGAATACACCAATCCTTTAGTGGAAAACAATAAATGTGCGGCACTTGTTTAAGGAGTAACAAATGCATCATTATCACCTTGATCTTCTTCTGCCTCTTTCAACCGCTTAATCAGGCTTTGGGACTGATTAACAAATATTCTATCATACTCAAAAGAGTATAGTCGCTCTAGTTAGAAGTTTCTTCTCATACAGTTCCTGCAAAATGTCAGAAAACAGTGGAGCAAAAGCTTTCCGAGCACATATCTTCGAATCTCATTATGATTTCATCTTTGGACGACTGTATGTAATGTCGCAAAAGATCCTGCCATGTTGTGATTACACTAACAGCATTTCTTAATAGTTCACCTTTGCTAATTTCATCATCCACCAAAAAAGTGCCCCGGCCCAATCTAATGAGTCCTTATTGAGCGCTAACTTTAATGAAGTCACTCTATGATTACATTCTTCTAACAATGGTGACATAGCTTCTAACATTATCCACTCTAGCAGCATAACTGACTGCCAAGAGCTTTGATTGGGGAAGCACAAAATGTATGGTCAATTAAAGTATGATCGAAACCATCAATCAAGGAAAGTCAGCTTCCTCATCAATTTCCATTTCTTAATTAATTCTGCTTATATCATTGAGAAGAGAACAAAAATTTATCTGACCAAAATATATTATAGGTAGGTAGACAGCTGGCCATGATCATGAACGAATATCCGAGCAGTCTGCAATAAGAAAAAACTCTTTGGTAAGCTCTTTGTTACAGACCCATGGTCAGAATCACTGAATTAAACGGCATTATAGCCACATGAACGTCGTAAACTATTTGTGGATTTTCACAAATAAATAGATTGTGCTGCAGAATCCCTGTTCTTGTCCCAGTACTCTTGACTCTCACATCAAAGAGACTCAGTCATGTGACTTGCACACAACTTGTCTGAACAACAGCAGACATTCATATAGCAAAGAAAGTCCAAATATTCTTGTTTATCCATTCCCTTTTAAAATCCTCAGGTTCCATTTTTTTAAATGTCGTTTAGCTGGTTCGCTTATAAATGGCAGCAGTAGATGAGAGAACAGGCATAATATCATCAAATATTGATCATAACATTGTTGTCTAATTCCTCATTGATTGATATCAACCATGGCTATCAATAGAGAATATGTGCAAGTAGCATTTCATTTTCTTAGTGTTGTTATTTTTCTTTTCCTATTGATCACTGGATTCACAGTAATCTGTAGCGGCTGTCAGGATGAAGACAGAATCGCGCTCTTGACAATTAAATCTTCTCTTGAAGACCCTTCGGATCGTCTGTCTTCATGGAAAACAGACGAGCGTCACCGGAACTGCTGCACTTGGCATGGAATACGTTGTTCTAGTGACTCGTCTCGCCGTGTCATCTCAATTGACCTCCGAAATGTCGAGCAGGAAAGATTATTTAGCGAAAACTCCTATTCACAAAACACTACACTGTACGGTACATTCTCTCCTTCCCTATTTAACATTACACATCTTGAGTATCTGGATCTTAGCTTCAATGATTTTCAGAACTCCGCAATCCCACACGGGTTTTCCAATCTCCAGAAACTCACTCATCTTGATCTCTGCAACTCAAACTTCTTAGATTCCATTACAACACAATTCGCAAACATGTCTTCTCTGCAATACCTTGACATCTCTTGCGACTATGCTTCCCTACTAACATCAACCTCCATAAACTGGGTAAGCGACTTGACCAGTCTGGAGGTACTAAGGTTAAGAGGTTTTGACTTATATGAAGCTGCATCTACGCAAAAGAATTTTGTGGATTCTATATGGCTTCTTTCCAATCTAAGGGATCTTGATCTCTCTAGGTGCAATATTTCAAGTCCAGCTTTTCTCATGCATGAGTTCCTTAATATCACCCATCTACAGTCACTTAGAATGAGGGAGAATAACCTGAACTTACAATTCCCAACTCACCATGCCATTTTAGCTACATCTTCACTTTCGGTTCTTGACTTATCCTTTTGCGGGCTGCAAGGTATGCTTACTTATCTTCGCCATCTTCCCAAGCTTAAAGAACTTGATGTGAGTTCTAATCCTGACTTAAACGTCAATCTTGCTTTCTTTTTTGAACATCAACTGCCTGAACTCCAGACACTTGCAATTAGTGAGACCAGAATAAATGGATCGATTCCTAGTTCGATTATAAATGCACCTAATCTGACGAGCCTTACCGCTTCTGGCTGTGCAATTCAGCATCTTCCTTCTTCAATCTTCAGTCTTTCTCGCTTGCAGTATCTGGATCTTTCTAGCAACAGCATCACAGGTTACCTCCCAAGTTCATTCTCCAGTCTAAAAAATCTGTGTTCGCTTTCCTTAGCGTATAACAATTTCCAAGGAACCATTCCAGAATCAATATGTGACATTGCTTCTCTACGAGTACTTGATTTAACGTACAACAACTTTTCAGGAACTATACCAAGTTGTATCAAAAAGCTCCGAAACCTTAGCCGCTTAGATGTTTACCAAAACTCTTTTGAGGGCAGTGTCTCAGTGATCTCTTTGATCAATGAATTAAACCTGACTACCCTAGACTTAAGTCCGAATAGGCTAACGGCTGTAATCGATGAACATGAGCATGTCTCCAAATTCAAACTAGACAAGTTGGGGCTACAATCATGCAATTTGATAGGACTTATCCCTACTTTCATTTGTG